>VDFB02288335.1:0-28084 GCA_007258455.2 Sequoia sempervirens | reverse complement strand
TTTTGTAGCAACCTACTTGTTGGTTCGGGAGAATTTAAAGTTTCAATTTTTCTGACCAAATTTCGGAAATCACTAAAATCAAAGATCTAACTGTTTGAAACAAAATTATTTTTTTGGATTTCGGTCATCATTGTGTTTTCATCATCTTGACAAAATTTCAAGGCAAAATTCTTTACCAATCGAGAGTTATGCATGTTCCGTGTTAAGGGTGATCAAGATTTTCATTGGAAAAGTATGTGAAATTATTTTAAAGTTTTTCCAAAGTTTTAAATATTCATTAAAAGGAGTTTTTTTGAGCATTTAAATGTCTTATTTGGTTTATGGCAATGTTGAGTGAGTTTTCATATGCACAACCTTCACTAATGCTACCTTGCTAGTAAAATCAAAACTTCAAAACTCCTTTGTTGCTCTTATACTCACATTTGTTAAAATTCTAACATTTTATTGCTAGCTTGCTCACATTTTCGAAAACCCTAACTCTCTAATGCTCTCATGCTCACATTTTTGAAAATCCTAACCTTTTATTGCTAGCTTGCTCATATTTTTGAAAATTGTAACTCTTTAATGCTCTTATGCTCACTTTTTCAAAAATCCTAACCTATTATTGCTAGCTTGGTCACATTTTCGAAAATCCTAACCTTCTAATACTACCTTGCTCACATTTTGGAAAATCCTAACCTATTTGTTGCTAGCATGCTCACTTTTTTGAAAACCCTAACCTCACTATTGCTACTATGCTCACATAATTGAAAATCCTAACCTCTTTGTTGCTAGCATGTTAGCCGATTCAAACTTCAAAACATGAGCTTTTTAGAGGAAGGAAAGGAAGCAATTATAGTCAATGCAATTTGCAGGTGAAAGTTATGCATGCCATATCTGCAGAACATGCATTAATGGGTTTGTTTAAAGGATTTCAATGAAATATGGCTACTTGAAATGCCACAATTGTAGAATATGCATTAAATTAATTTATTTGAAAACTCTCAAGAAAATGCAATTGTGTTGGGCATTGGAAAATAATTTAAACAATATTTTTTTCAATTTTACATAGTTTTAGTAAAACTATGATATTCTTTTCATTTCCCAATGAAATTTTAAAATTCAAAACATTTTGGAAAGAAGAATAGAAGAGCAAAACCCAAAAATGTTTTGAAGAAATTATGAGAGCTTTATGAGAAGATCAATGCACAAATCTAGTGTGAAGAAGAATGTGTGATTCATTTGCAAGCACACAAATTGTTTGACATAATGCCTCAATGATATGTTGTCTTATGCGATGCAATAGGCACAAATTATCATTTGAAAGTGATTCCCTTACGCATGAAGAAATGGAAAATTTGGTAAATGAATTACTAAATGGTATATTGGAGGAAATCATGAGTTTCTTGCTCCAAGAATTAAGGTGACAGTGTATTATATGGGAAAATTGAAGAAAAATGGGAAAGTATCATTTTTGCAAAGGGTATTGAAAACCCAGAATACTGAGAGGAGGGGGGTGAATCAGTATTCTATTAAATCATTTAGACATTAGCCATCCAATTATCAAAACATATTCAACTACAATAATGAATGAAAGAATTAAAAATCCACAAAATTATATAACACATGAACAGCAGGATTTTTACATGGAAAACCTAAAATGAGAAAAACCATGATGAGGTTAGCTCACAATATATTATATCTGGATAAAGTTTATTACAAAAAAAATTCACTACATGTGGACTCACTATCCACAAAGAATAAGATATAAGAAAGAAGGGGTGGCTCATAGCCTATTGAACTATTACAATTGCATCTACAACGTGTTGGATTACAATACCAATGAAGTACAAAATCATCTTTGCACCAATCTGGATCAATGCACTGCTTTGCTCTGAATTCACACAATTTGCACAACTCTGATCACATTCACATCACACACATGTAGGTGGAACATTATACATGCCATCTATCACACATCACTCTCACATCATCATCAAAACACCAAAAAAAAATCATATATATATCCATATCAAGTGTAATATCAATTAGGTCGACCTAATTGGATGTAACACAAAATTTGAACTTGTCATCCTCAAAAAATTTCATCAATGTCTTGTGCCTTAATTCAAAATTCAAATTACCTCAAGATAGGTCAGGATGGACCCAATATAGGTCTTACATAAGATTGCAATACATATTAATCCTTCAAACATGTTAGGTCGGCCCCAAACAAGACATAAAGACATAAACCTTCATATGTTACCCAATTCGCCACACCTGGAACTCAAAACATGATCCCATTTGGAATTCCTATTCAAGTGACATCTAACAGCTTGTATTCAACATTGCAACACAAAATAATCATCTGCAAAGGAATGCAGAATCTCCCACACTAAAAATTTGTTACAAGAAATGAATACAATATATAGAATTAAACTCTATCATTCATATCTTTTAGGAAAATTCACTAAACAATAAAAACTCTATGATTTAGATGCATATAATGATCACTAAAAAAATTTTAGAATCAGAAAGTGATACCTTGATTTGTGGTGGAGTACGGATCCAAAAACTGATGCACTAAACCATTGTACTGGCAGATTTGATAATTAGGCATTTTTCTATGTAGCTATCCTTTCTGAACCAATTTATCTTGTACAAATGTCTTCAAAATCACTTTCAAATCATACTAGAATGATCCACAACAATGTTGACATCAATGACAACACTAGATCATACAAAATATACATGTCATGCTCATGTTATCGAACAACATCATTAATGACAATCTTCCAATGAAGGGGTGATGATGATTGTATATCTGACAGTTATATTTATTTACCAAATTCATATGGTTCAATTGAATATTACTTTGTGGTTGTCCTTAGAAGTCTTAGCAAGCTTGATGGACCAAAATTCACTATTTAAGGGTGTGTGTGTGAAAACTTGGTTGATTCCAAATTCTTCATGATGGTCAAGGCTATCCTTATAGATGGATCATATCATGGTGTGGAAATGGTATACTAGCATTATAACTTATAGTCATGGTGATTTCATGTGACAATTGAGGATCTTTTGTGAGATGTTATTAATGATCTCAATTCAAGGCATGGTCAAATCCACAATTTTAGTGGTGAATCAAAATGATTGAAGGTTGTTGATTCATTGATCACATTGATAGAGATGTTTCAATATGTGAGTATGCTTCGTGGTGTGATCAAAATTTGTGCATCTCATACAATTCAAATTGCTAGTTTTTGTGTGAACACCTTGACATAACCCACAATTCAAAGGTTACAAGTTCCTAATTATCTCTTTGTAAAAGTGACTTATGTCACTTATTGTAACAAAAAGTTAGAAAGTGAACCCTATTTCTAGACAAGTGATGTAAAATGTAATTGTTAGCAAATGAATTGGCCCCTTTGATAAATATGGTGATAACAATAACCTCTTGCTTAATAAGCACTAGCACTAATTTGTTAAGAGCTCTAGAAAGGTGACAATGGCATTTGTGGCTTTCCTCTGAATTGAGAGGTGCAACTCCCTCATGCAAATTAAATGAAAGATAAGTAGCTTTTAACCAGAAAGTGATAAGACAACTGCCATTAATCCATAAATATGTGATTAATGTGAAATAAATCATAAGGGATCATCAATCGGACAGCTCAAAGACTATACTTAATTAATGACAAAATTAAGTATAAGCATGAAACAAAAGATTCCATAATTGTAATGGAAGAAATAAATGTAGTCGAATAAATATTGCATAAAAAATGTATTCTATTTCGCACCTGACTCACAGGTTAGTGCAATCAACATTACATTTCTTTTACAACACAGAGATTGAAAGTCACTGCAATTAGAAATAAATTAACAAAGTAAACCCTAAGTGTTCCTTCCTCAATTACAACATAGTGTAATTTTTTAGAGATCGGACCTCTATTGAATGACCCTTTCAACTAGATATAGGGGTCGTATTCTTCTCTTGATAGTTACTGATTGGTTGTGGTAACGTCTTCTTTCTGCCTAACTATTTTTCTTAAAAATGGATGGCCAAAAATAATAAATAACTAACATGATTATATTTCCAATGAAAAGACCTCAAATAATTCCCGAGCATTTCTTGATTTAACTCTCACCTCATGCCCATTAATTCTAGAGTGGTTTACATACCTCACCAATTGGGAATTAAACAACTATCACACATGCAAGTTTTCCCGCAAGTAGATCAATTGGGAATGTAACATAAATTTCATCACATCAACCATTAATTCAGACCACTTCACCATCATATCAGATCCTTGATTGTTCTTGGTTAACATGTCTTGCCAACCTTCTATAAATTCAACAAGAAAAACCTCACTTCGCCATCCTATAGTATCAAACATGGCTAGCACTTAGAGTGATGGTGTATCCATGAATGATTTTTTCACCATTGAAGAGATCGAGTCATGTAGCCCTCCTTCCAGGTGACTGTCTGATCAATTAAAGGAGGTCTTCATAGTTGAAAGTGAGATTGAGGAGGTTCTACACAACTTATTAGGAGATACCTTTCTAAATCAGGTTCATGTGCATAATGTAACACTCTTGGATCACTTCATGTACACCATAATCCACACCTCCAAATGTCATGACTGGGGATGAGGGCAGAAAAATTATTGGTGAGACTAGAATACCTTCATCAAGTGAATGTAGCCATCACTAGACTTAGTAGCTATCCACGGAGCATGATGATAGGCAATGCCATTTGCATTACTTATATTCCTTAGAATGAAGCCCTGGAAGAAGTAGTAACTCTCCTATGTGCAAGGCTTGTTTGCCCAATTTCTACAATCGCATGAGAATCTACTCTCACCTACTCAGATAGAGTGTCTCCAAGTGGTTGTAGAAGCAATCCATGTGTTGGTGTTCACCCTCTATTCCTGCAAGAATTTCCTGTTTTGATATTATCCAGTTCCCCATTTCTATGTAATTGATAGAAATTTTGTATTTCCAATAGTACATATATATATAATAAAGTATAGCATTTTAGTACTTCTAGTGTTTATTTTTTGTATCTTGAGCAATTTTTTCTTGATTCTGGTTTAATTTTGATAAATGTGGATGGAATTTTCTTTATTCACCTATGCATAAATAGCTTCATTTTCACTTTAAAATAATAATTTGTATGATGGCCACTTAATTTCTTTTAAAAAAACATGCTCTGGTGATAATGTGGAGACTTTGGAGAACTATACAAATCATCATTATAGTTATAGGGGTCACTTAGATTCTTGCTCAACTTAGAAAAACTTCAAACAAGGTTATCAGGAACCACTCACCTTTTATAAGAAAGACTTTAGAACATGGGGCAAGTTATGACAAAACCCCAAAATACTGCCCATCTTAAAAGAGGATGAAAGAAAGAACTATGGCAATAAAATGGGAAGTTAGAAGAAATGTTTAAAACACCACCTAAGTTAGAAATATTCAATAAAACACCACCCAGGTAATGACTTAGCCAAAATTAAACATAGTGGTGTTGTTTTACAAAGAGGGGTCCAAATTTTGGATAACAGTAACCAAACAAGGTTATTATTTTCAAAACCATCATATTTCAAAAAGGTAGCTAGGAGGTAATTATAAAATGGTTACTGGTTAGTTACAATTAGTTATCAAGAAGAATCCTATAAATGTAAGTATTTTTTATTGTAAAGGGGGGAATTTTATAGAGGGGAAACTTTGGAGTAATTTTCACAGACTTTTTTATGACTTTTGTCTTTACACATTATATAGAAAGGGTTTCTAAGATTGTAAAATTTCATAAATATAATATGAAATACTTTTGTCTCGTATGTTTTGAATGTATTTCTAAGTTATTATTACTAGTTTTTCCATGATGAATACCTCTACCTAGATTGGCCCTACAAAATCACCAAAGATGCCATCAAATTCATAATAGGCTTATGGGTATAGGGAGAATTTCTTCCAAATAAATCCATCAAGAATGCAAAGGTTACATGATTAACTAGAGTGATTTTGACAATGAAAGCCTTGATGTCACTAAAATAACCAATCAAACAATCAAGTATGCCACCATGGGCACTTCTTACAAGGTATACTACACAAATTGAGAGGATTCAAGAATCACCACCACAACTCATGTAGGCTATAAAATGGTCACGAAGGGGAAGGATATTGACCTATGTGAGGTCTTATGGTCAGAGCTCCTAGAAAATATTCAAAGGATAAAACAATCTCAATACCAATCCAAGTATGGAACACTATTAATATACCTCACTTTTTACTTAATGTAAGAACTCCCCACCTTTGTGAGAAAAGTTTTGGGATACCACCTGATCAATTATGATCCAAATTCAAGACCATGTAAGTGATGGGGGTTGAATAGTCTCAATATTGTTACCCTATTTTTTCCTTTTTCTTTTATCTTTACCACCAAGTTCCTGTCACTTTTTGTCATAGGAAGTATCAATATTTGATATAATGTCAAGGAAATTAAAATGATTAGAAAACATCGGTATCTATGGTTCAATATACTAATTAAGTTGTGGCTGAAATGGCAGGAAATGATTAAAGCAAGGTGTTAAAGTTGCTAGGGATGTGGATGGATGGGGAGTGAGGAGCTACAATTTAATAATCTATAGGCTATTTTTGATAGAATGCTAGTTAATTTGTTATACTACTAGCGGCCATTTTTTGTTGTATATTGAACATATTTGGTTTGTTGGCCATAGACCGAAACAAACCAAAAAAAAACCTTATCAGTTCCTGCTAGTATAAATATGTGTATTTTGCAAAACTTGATATATAAATATAATATAATATAAGAACATATTGTTGTTTTGAATCATATATTCGAGTTGTTGATAAAAATGCATGATTAGCATGGTGTAGAGAAGTGTTTTCATTTCATCACCAGACAACCAAGGAGGAAAGGCCCATTGCTTGTGTTGTCCAATGATCTTTTCCAGTTTAGTTTCAATGTGGTAATGTGTGTGATTTTATTTTAATCATTTTCTCTTCACGAGTTTGGTTATTTAAATATGATTGCAATTCAGTTTTAGGTTGATTTCTTATTAGTTATCTGCAATTATGTTTCTAAAGTATTGCATGGGAATTAATACCTTGATCTAATTCATTACCGAGCTAGTGCATAATCTATAAAGCTTCTTTATTTTTGTCATTACACAGTTTTTTTAGTACACAATCTATTACTACAGAGTTCCTAACATAGCTCATGTCACAAACAGGAATAGGGAAAGATAAACCATATTTTTTATTAGATAATCTTTGTGTGTATTAGCTACATCCATCCCCACTTAATTCACTATTTTCTCCCTTAGGTATACTAGCACAACACCTTTCACAAGTTTATGATCCTTGGATTGACAGTTAAGGAACAAACTAAGGAAACTACTACAAAATTCTTGAGGATTGATCTAAGCATGTTTTCCATTTTAATAGAACTACAAGGATAATTTATCTTCAATTTCGATCCATAGTTTTGTCCAAACATTTTGGTGTCATTTTTGGGGAATGGTGTTGAAGGATTGTTAGTTTAGTAATTAAGTTAGGACCAATGCGCTAAGGTGAAAGTCTATGTGACCATCAACCTTGCCCGGGTAATTAACCTTAGATTTCTTTGTTATAAATAATATAAATGCATACATCTTATAGGGACCGTAAAGGAATATTTGTTAAGAAGGATAAGGGAAATATTTCACAACAAGAAAACTCACAAAATGAATTAAAACCATTAGTTGTGCACACCCTATCTAAGAAAGAGTTAGTTGAACCAGATATTGAGCGATGTGTCATTGAGTCCACCACTGTTGAGTCTCCTTCTAGTACCCATCAATATTCATTTGAAGAACTGTATAAAAGGGTTGCTAAACTATTTCAAGAATCTTATGAAATTTGGAGTGGGAAGACCCCAAGTGACCTTAATCCATTCACAACTTTCTACACTCCTTAGGAATTTGGAACTATGGAAAACAACAACAATGAGAGAGCATTAGCTAACAACCCTATTACTTTTGAGTTTCTCATTGCACATCCAAAAGAGGATGCCCCTATAAAGAACATATCTCACTTAGCTTTGCCTGTCTTTCAAGGTCTTTCTATGGAAGACCTTGATATGTTCCTTTTTGAATTTGACATTCTATGTCATAGTTACGATTATCATACAAAAGCACAAAATTTGAAAGTTTTTATGGATACTCTAAAGGTGTAGCATTGAGGTGGTTTATGGGACTAGGACATGAAACCATTCATAGTTGGGATGATATGAAGACAAAATTCTTGGAAAAATACCAAGAATACTGTAGGGCCAAGGAAACACGAGATGAGATATTCCACATCATGCAATGTGAGGAAGAAACTTTAGAAGATTATTTGGATTGTTTCCTATTTATTCTACAAAGAACCAGGAACACAGGGTTTACCCATAACACTGTAAAAATTCTCTTCCTTAGGGGGATTAGAGATGAATATTTGGATACTTTAACTATTATGGGTAGAGGATATATTTCTAAAATAAGGTTTGATGGAATTTGTGATGTGTGTTGGAACTATTCAAGGTCCATTTGTTCAACTAGGGGATACGCCAAGAAACGCGTCTCTCTTAGAGGGACATCAAGAGTTACAAAATGAGACTTGGGTACATTACTTGAGGACCTCAATACTAACTTATTAAGTCACATGGGTAAATAGATAGACACCCTATATACATGAAGGAAGTAGGAGGAGGCAAAAAAATGTCTTGTTGTCTTTTTTTCCTATTTGTTATAAAAGTAATAATGGTGAAGAATATCCATAGAACAGAATAAAAATCTCTTCTTTGGAAGATGCTAGTAGAGACACCATTCTAAAACTTCTTCCTCTAGGTATGACTGAAGTAGAATATATAGATGAGCCTGTTTACTTTATGGGCCAAAGGCAACCTTGGAAACCACAAGGAATTCCCTGAACTAATTATTAGGCATCACCCTAAAGTCATTTTCAACAAAATCCTTTTCTGAACCAAATTGGATGGTTTGGAGGTTGGAAACAACCTCCATACTACCCCCAAAAGACATAACAATATCCACATGCTCCACAATCATGGAAAGCATGGAAAATTCCACCACTAGCATACCCACAATTCAATCATTTCCTCCATATCCACCACCTTCAACAATACATCCCTATCAACAATCCCAACAACTCTTACCACCTATTCCAACATCATCTAATCAACCATCTATTTCAACTCAACCACTGAAAGCAATGCCTATACCCACACAACCATCACCCAATCCAAATAATAAGGTGGCTCAACCAATCTATAGCAATGAGGTGGCATGATACCCAACTTATCCTATCAATACATTAGAAATTGACGGTGTACAACTAAGATCAAGAAAGAATATTCAAGGGCCAACTATCACTGACATACAGGATTGATCTAGGTGGATCTCGAAGACCTCAAAATTCAACTCGCTCAAACTCTCCCAAAACCAGCATCAATGTATCAAGCTCATGAAGATGAACCCGATGCAACTTGTTTCGCGTAAAAGGGAGTTCATATGTGTGAGTTATGTTTAGTCAAAGTTTTAATCAAATGATGATGTCAGCATGTGACATGGAAATTGACTAGATGGTGACGTGGAATTATAGGTGATGTGGAAAAAATCTCACAAAAAATCATGTACCATGCTTTATTTTTGAAAATAAAGTGTGGAGGCTTATTTTATCTCACAAAAATCCATTTGGTGGGATCGGATTTTGTGAGATCCCAAGAGGATTTGGTGGGTTCAGATTTTGTGGGATTAGTGGATTTGGTGGGATTAAAACAAAATCTCATAAAATTTAAAAAAACAAAGATTAACCCCTTTAATAAATGAATAATCCAAAATTTATAACCTTTAATGGTTATTAAATAAACGAAAAAAAACAAATACCCAAAACAATATAGCCCATAAATCGAGAAATTACAAGGGCATTATAAAAAAATTAAAAATGGGTTTTAAAAGGGTTATTATTTTTTGTAAATGAAGGGTATTTGTTGGTAATTTGTTATTTTATTTAATATGGTGGTTTTTGGCCTTTTTAGCCAAAATTATGTATAAAAGGGGGGTAGGAGTGTGAGTTTGGCATTCAAAAGTTTAGGTGTGAGAGTGTTTCCATGCCTAGATAAGGAGGCTTGAGGAGTCTTGTGAGAATTTTCTCTTGGGAGAATTGGGGTAATTCTCGTAAAGTGTGTTCTCATTTCTTAGCTCTTGGAGAATTTTGTTGCTCTTAGTAAATGGTTTATGGGGAAGTGAGAATTTTCTTGTAATGGGCTTAGTGGTCTCTAGGGAGAAGAGATAAAAACTTAGTGAGTCTTTTGAGAGAATTATGAGTAGTCTCTTAGAAGAATAGAAAGAGGTAAAAACTCATTGTTTTTCTTTGAGAGAATTTTCATGACTTTAAAAGTCATTTGTAAAGGCTTGATGCCTATTGTATTCATGTACTCTTATTGAGAGAGTGCGAGTTGTAGTTTCATTGCTTAGCATTGTAAAGGTGACAAAGGAGTTAGGCACAAATATGTTGCCAGATAGATCCTATCATTGCAGTGTGGAAGTGGGAAGAGCCTGAAGTGCAACTATCTTCCTTGGAAGCATATTGTAACTCAGTGAAAGACCATGGTACTGTAAAAGAATTTTGCATCATAATAATGGAAATGATCACGCATATTTACGGATCTAGAGATGTAGCCAGAGTCTAGTGAACTCCGTTATCAAATATTTTCTCTCTTTTCTTGGTGCATGATTTTGTCAGCTTCTTTACTTTCCTACATTTTATGTGTTTATTTGCTCAATTCAGAAGTAACATCAGTTTCGATCTTAAATTAAATCTGTATCTTGGTGAATCTAATAGTTGTTAATTGATTCATAGTAAGGATTTTACAGATCAAGTTTGGTATCAGAGCTAGTTTGACAAGTTGCAGTTGTGGAATACTTGGACAAAATTTAAGTAGTAGGGTGAGATGTCATCACATAAGGAGAACCAACTTCCTTCTTTTGTTTTTGATGCAGAATTTTTTAAGACCTTCATGGCGATGAAATCCAAGGTTGATGTAATGTATGAGGAATAGAAGTCTAAAAAAAAAGGTTTCTCAAAGATGCAGACTCAGTGAAAGCTCCCCATTCTTCTCATTCTTCTTCCTTGTTCTCTTGGTGATTCTAAGAAACAATGTCAAGGTGTTGGATTGGGGTTGTTGACCAAGATGGGCTATGAAGAAAAGTGTCTTGGAAGTCATGCATAAGGCATGGTTGAACCTGTGAAGGTGGAAGCTAGACCTTGCTATGCAAGATCGAGGTATGGTGAAGGAGAATGCTCCAAGGCAGTGGACACAAGGAATTCTTTGAAAGAAGAACCATTCCAAGAAAAACCTGAGGTGATGGCACTTCACCTTCAGGCAATGGTGACACATACAACATGTCCAAGAGAAGAACGAACACAAATTCTTCTTGGCATGCATGCACCAAGGGTGACCATCAAAGGTATAAAAAGCCTAATTATTCCAATGTTCCTTTAGATTATAAGAATATTGGAAATGTAAAGATTTTATGGTATAGGAAACCGTGCACATTTTGTGGGTTGAATAACCATAGTGTTGCCAAGTGTTGGAAAAGAATGGCTTTGTATAGGAAGGTAGAGTTAACCAAGAAAGGGACACTACATAAAGACCCATCTCCAAATTAGAAGAAAGAGAAGGGAAAGAAAGGTTGGATGTTAAAAACACCTTTCTCTTATTACAACAAAGGTGGACATCAAGAAACTAATTATTCGAAGCTTCATCTAGGCTTCGTCCAAAGAAGGACAAGAAGATTGTAGTTGATTCTTGATTGGTGAACACAGGGCAAATGAAGAGGCTCACTTATGTGAGATAAAATTCTTCACTCATGTCTACAAATGTGGATAAAGAAGGTGATCTGAAGCATGAAAATGAAGTAGTTGCTTGAAAGCCTAACTATCACGTGTTTCAAGGATCATCAATGCCCCTACATGAACATTTGTTGTGGGAACTTGTTAAGAGGATTAGAAGTATTGTTAGCTCATTGTCATTATCATCCTTGTATTTTTTAATGCTACTAATGTTTTGTACATGGATAGTAGTTGGGGTAATGAATGCGGAAGGATGTGAGAAAATGCAAATGGGTAGCAATATCTTTGCGATTATCATAACTGTTGTACAACTTTTTGATGAAGTAGATGCACAATCAGGGTGGAAAGATAATGGACAAGTGGGAAGGTATTTTTCTCAGGTCGTGTCTGATTAAGAACCTTTTGGAGGTCCAAAACTTCCTCAATGGGGAGGAATGATCTAGGTGGATCTCAAAGACCTCAAACTTCAACCGGCACAGAATCTCCTAGAACCAGCATTAATGCATCAATCTCACAAAGACGAACCCGACACAACTTGTTTCACATAAAACGGAGTTCATATGTGTGAGCTATGTTTAGTCAAAGTTTTAGTCAAATGATGATGTCAGCATGTGACATGGCAATTGACTAGATGGTGACGTGGAATTGCAGGTGATGTGGAAAAAATCTCACAAAAATTCACGTACCATGCTTTATTTTTGAAAATAAAGTGTGGAGGCTTATTTTATCTCACAAAAATCCATTTGGTGGGATCAGATTTTGTGGGATCCCAAGAGGATTTGGTGGGCTCGTATTTTGTGGGATTAGTGGATTTGGTGGGATTAAAACAAAATCTCATAAAAATTAAAAAAAACAAAGATTAACCCCTTTAATAAATGAATAATCCCAAATTTATAACCTTTAATGGTTATTAAATAAATGGATAAAAATAAATACCCAAAACAATATAGCCCATAAATGGAGAAATGACAAGGGCATTATAAAAAAATAAAAAATGGGTTTTAAAAGGGTTATTATTTTTTGTAAACGAAGGGTATTTGTTGATAATTTGTTATTTTATTTAATATGGTTGTTTTTGGCCTTTTTAGCTAAAATTATGTATAAAAGGGGGGTAGGAGTGTGAGTTTGGCATTCAAAAGTTTAGGTGTGAGCGTGTTTCCATGCCTGGATAAGGAGGCTTGAGGAGTCTTGTGAGAATTTTCTCTTGGAAGAATTGGGGTAATTCTCGTAAAGTGTGTTCTCATTTCTTAGCTCTTGGAGAGTTTTCTTGCTCTTAGTAAAGGGTTTATGGGGAAGTGAGAATTTTCTTGTAATGGGATTAGTGGTCTCTAGGGAGAAGAGATAAAAACTTAGTGAGTCTTTTGAGAGAATTATGAACAGTCTCTTAGAAGAATAGGAAGAGACAAAAACTCATTATTTTTCTTTGAGATAATTTTGACGACTTTAAAAGCATTTGTAAAGGATTTATGCCTATTGTATTCATGTACTCTTATTGAGAGAGTGTGAGTTGTAGTTTCATTTCTTAGCATTGTAAAGGTGAAAAAGGAGTTAGGCACTAACATGTTTCCAGATAGATCCTATCATTGCAGTGTGGAAGTGGGAAGAGCCTGAAGTGTAACTATCTTCCTTGGAAGCAGATTATAACTCGGTGAAATACCATGGTAGTGTAAAAGAAGTTTGCATCATAATAATGGAAATGATTGCACATATTTGTAGATCCAGAGTTGTAGCCAAAGTTTGGTGAACTTCGTTATCAAATATTTTCTCTTTTCTTGGTGCATGAGTTTTTCAGCTTCTTTACTTTCCTGCATTTTATGTGTTTATTTTCTCAATTCACAAGTAACGTCAATTTCAATCTTAAATTAAATCTATATCCTAGTGAATCTAACAGTTGTGAAGTGATTCATAGTAAGGATTTTATAGATCAAGGATTCTTCAACCAAACCAAAAGAAGAACATGTTAAAAGATGCAAGACAACTGAGAGGGGGGGTGAATTAGTTGTCACCAAATTAAACTCAAAACATTAACACTTATTAACTTCACAACCACATTATTTTTTTATTAAATATGAACATGAGATGTAGATAATAGAAAGAAAAATCAACATGAAGAACACTAGATTTTATTTGGAAAACCAAATGAGGGAAAAACCACGATGAGGATTAAATCACAATATAAAGTAGTTCCAAAACTGAATGTATAAGGCTCACTGTCTAGTTACAAAATTCACTCCTTACAAGGAGGCTCACTACCTACAAAAATATTTACAAAACAAAATTGGGCTTCATAACCAAAATGAACTGAAAAGAGTGCACCTAACAAGTGTTGATACAGTTTCGGTGATGCTCAATAGACAGACTTAACACACTTCATCATTTTCACTCTTCTTCACCTTCGCATTCACAACTACCTCAAAAAAAATCTTCCTATCTTTAAAAACTATTCAACATATATATACTTGATCTATCTACAAGCATCAATTAGGTTAGCCTAATTAGATGCATTTCTTATTCATCAAAAGTGCCAACCTGTCGACTACAAGCTTTCACAAAATCTTTCCAAAAAATAAATTCAAATGCTCAACATGCTACATCATGTCGGCATAGACCTAAGATAGGTCACACATATAACCATATCACAACTAATCCATGAAGTCAACCAAAAATAGACTTAATTACAAAAAGTAATCAACAGAATAATGCCAATACACCGTATGAGCACTAGAGCACAAAATATTCTGAACATACATGCTTTCAACATCCATAAAGTATTTCCTAAATCCGCAATCAAGAACTATCAACCATGGAGGATTGCATACTAAAATACCAAAGGGTGTAGCTTGAATACCAGTTGATACACCAAACCAAAATGTTGGATCAAGTACTGACTTACACTTGCAATCACAACTTTGAATAACATGGTGACATCAATGACAACACAAAAATGTAGAGATAATCATTGTTCTTCATTCTTCCAATAGAACAACCAAGGCCCCCATTTCATGATAGGTTGCAAGAACAACCAAAACAACAAGAAACATCTCAATAAGGTTTTGATTTTATGAATAAGTTAAGCAATGTTAACAATAAAATTCCTTTGTTGTAGGCCATTCGAGATGTTCTGGTGTATACAAAAGCAGTTAAGGAACTATGTGGGAGAAAACTAAAGAAGAAACAAGACCCCAAGATAGTTCAAGTCACTGGACAACTTGCAGATTTAATGTTGGGAAATATTTTTGTTCCTAATTATTCAGATCTTAAGAGCCCAATGATAAAGGTACGTATTGGTGATATAGTTATTCTAAATACACTTGTGGATTTAGGAGCAGTCATAAATGTAATGACAAATTAGACTAAGGAGAGACTAGCCCCTCAAGTACTAAGGCTTACTCCAATGGTCCTGCAAACGGAAAATCATTCTCTTGTAAAACTAGAAGGTGTGATTGAAGATATATTATTTCTATTAAGTCTTGGAAATATCCCATATATTTTATGATTTTATAACCAAAGATTAAGCTAGGGGGATACCACTTAAGTTTAGGCAGACCTTGGTTAGCTGCAACTAATTCTTTTATTAATTACAGGTTTGGAAATATTATGATTTCAAATGGAGAACAAATGAAGCAACTGACATTGTACCCTCTAGCACAACCATTATTGGAAATAGAGGATTCATTATGGATCAATAGTGATTTAGAAGAATTTTTACCTATTTTGACAATAGATCAAAGTAGGGAGTTTCAAGAAATATCATAAGACAATATTCTTAATAATTTCTTGCAAAATTATTATTTGGTTGATAATGTTTTTTAGAGACAATGATTTTTCCTTCAGGTATAAGTGACCATTGTCCCTTTGGGACTTTTCCATTAGTAATTCACAATCTATTTAGCATTTCATTACTTTACATCAATTATTACCACACACTTGTATATATAGTCCATTTTTAGTATCTGGGAATTATGATTCATCCTCGTCCACTTCACAATTACTTGATCTAAATACTCCTATCTAGTCTCAAGATATGAAAGTTTTAGATCTAGAAAAATTCTTAACATAAATCCCAACTTGAGTGCCTCATAGCTAGAAGATCTTATTGCTATGTTGTGTTCCCATAAAGATTCCTTTGCTTGGAATTACCAAGATATGAGAGGTATACATCCTACTACTTGTACACATCATATATATATATATATATATATATATAGAGAGAGAGAGAGAGGAAGGAAGTAGACCTGTAAGACAACTGAAGAGAAGACTAAACCTTGTCCTACGAGAAATCATTAAAGATGAACTTCAAAAGCTAATCAATGTAGGATTTATCTATCCTATCTCTAATAGCCAATGGGTGTCACCTCTTCTATTAGTTCCCAAGAAGAATGGGAAGTGGCGAATATGTGTAGACTATAGAGACCTTAATAAGGCTACTAAGGAAGACCATTTCCTCCTCACCTTTATTGATTAGGTCTTAGATACCCTTCTTGGAAAGAAGTTCTTTTCCTTCCTTGATAGATTCAGTGGTTACAACCAAATTTGTATAGCCCCGAAGGATCAAGACAAGACTACCTTTACTTTCCCATGAGGTATGTTTTCCTATAATGTCTTACCTCTTGGGTTGTGTAATGTTCATGCTACCTTCCAGCAAACTATCCTAAGTATTTTTGTAGATTTAATTCATGCTTGTGTGGAACTGTACATGGATGATTTTACTATTTATGGTGACACATATGAGGAAGCAAAGGAAAATCTTAAAAAAATTCTTAAAAAAATCATTGATACTAATCTTTCTTTGAGTCATGAGAAATGCCGCATCTTAATGACTGAAGGTATTGTCCTTGGACATTATATTTCTACAAAAGGAATTGAAGTAGATACCAAAAAGGTAAAGATAATTAAAGAGTTTCCTATGCCTACTTCTCAAAAGGATGTACATAGTTTCTTAGGTCATGTTGGATACTATAGATGGTTTATCTAAAATTTCAGCAAAATTACCTCACCTCTTTTTCTTTTGCTAAGCAAAGATGTTGATTTTTCATGGACTCTAGAATGCTAGAAATCCTTCAAAGAAATCAAAGGGAAGCTTATAACTGCATTGGTTCTATGAGGACCTAATTAGGAACTGTCATTCCACATCCATCTAATGCTTGAGACAATTCCATGGGAGCAATACTTGGACAAAAGGAATATTCTCACTTTTATTCCATTTATTATATCAATAAGAATTTTATTGGTGCAAAGGTAAATTATATTGTCAATGAAAAGGAATTTTTTGTTGTAGTATATGTGGTAAATAAATTTTTCCATTGTATAACTAGGTATAAATTCTTTGTGCATATGGATCATTCTGCTATTAGATTTTTGATGAATAATTCATTTGTTATAGGACGAGTGATTCGGTGGTTGCTTTTGGTGCAAGAATTCAATATCACTATTCTTGACAAGTCGAGACGTAAAAATGCCATTGCTGATTTCCTATCTAGGCTATAGAGTGATAATGAACCAATTCCTATGGATGATACATTTCCTGAAGAACATCTTTTTTCCATTTCTGTAAAAATCCCATGGTTTTCCAATATTGTTAATTATCTTGTCACATGTAGATTTCCACCCCACTTTTCTCCAAGAGAATGACAAAAGCTTATAGGACTTAGTGAGAAGTATAGTTGGATTAATGGTTTACCCTTTCATACTAGTATTGATAATATCATGTGTCAATGTGTTGCAAAGGATATTGTCTTTGACATACTCCATGCATGACATTCTAAGCCTTGTGGAGGCCACTTTGCTACACTAGTTGCTAAGAAATTTTTGACTACAGGATATTAGTGGCCATCAATCTATAAGGATTGTAAAATTTTTGTTTAAAATTGTGATAAGTTTCAACGTATGGGCCAACCTACACACTTTGTTGAAGTTTCCTTACACCCACAATTATCAATTAGACGCTTTAAAAAATGGGGTTTGGATTTTGTACATGTGAATAATTATTCATCAAGCTCCCTACAAGCTTTATTTTGTTGAAGTGTCAGCTCGCGCATTGCCTTAGAAATTCATTCAACCCCTTTTTGATAAACATCGATGCCTCACCACATGTCTTCTCTACGCTCCTTGAAGGATCTCTTCCCTTTGCATTTCAATATAACACTACTACCTCACCATGTGTCCACTTTGCACACATTTGAAAGCCACTTCTCTTCATTTTTTATTCAGGCTCCATCTACATGTCATGTGGCTTCATCTTCACATATCTTAAGCAGGCCCCACAGTTGTTACCTAGGAAAAGGAAAGTTACATGTGTCTCCTTGGCACAAATTTTCAATGGTGAAATGAAAAGGATGAGCATAGGCTATGCAATGTCAACACGTATCTATTCAACAGTTGTTTCTTTTTAGGGATCAATGGGGTGAGCCAAGGACCGTAACATCCTGTCGCGTATCATAACTACTTTGGCAGGGTAGTGACACTTGTCTAACATGACCTCGCCAGGACCATTGCCATCATTTGCAGAGGATGCACTTGAACTTGGAGCAACGAAATTATTTAGCTAGAGTCTTTCTATTACAACAGTCAGGAGGAATCTTTGATTCTACATCATTGTCAAAGATTCTAAAATATTTTTTCTTACTGCTTGCCAAGGTGGCGGGAGCATTTGGCCATATATACTCCTCTTTGTTCTGGAGGAAGGGTCCCAAGATTTTGTAGAAATACACAGATTATAGAAAAGACACCAGGCCTTTGTTATTGTTATTTAATTATTAAAAAAAGACTCTCAGACTATGCCAATCATTCAACCTTTCTTCTCTTTTTATGTATTTGATTAACTTTAGACTATGCTTCTATTGTTGGAATGATTCATTTGTCATACTTCTGTAAATTGAATTCTATTTTGTTGTCTTAGATCATGTCATGTGACTCTTCTTGTCAATAAATATGTTTGCAAAGTTATTTTATGTTAATGAATGAATTGTTTATACTTTGATCTTCATTTTCTGCCTTTCTAGGACATTGCAAACTACTAATTGGGCCCTTAGATCTATGATATCTAGCATGCCCAGTGGGACCTGAGCTTAAATGAATTTGTACTTAAGGAAGGTGTATGAGCCATCATCCTGTAACTAGATCCCAAACCACAAAAAACCCTAGTCTACTAGTAACGCCACTAGGAATAGTCCAGGCCTCAAATCAATTGATAATTGTTCCACTTCATCCACCTGTTATGCTAACCATGTTGCTAGGCACCAATAGGAATTATGTGGCATGGGACATCAAAAGTATCCTCATAGCTCTAGTAGCACGTGTTGTATGGGCTGCTATCCCAACCTTGGCTTTGAAGGTTATACCCAAGTTTACTAAAGATGGCTCAAGAACACCCGCAGAACATCTACAAGATGGGGCGGGTGTATTTCTAGTGCATGGAATCACCACTCAAAATGTAGCACCAAGGCTCAAGTCACAACTTCTTTCTGAGGTAGAGCACTGGATTGGTACTGAACCTTGCTAGCCAACACTATCTGAACCTAGGATGAGCTCAGAGATTCGTTCTATGAGAAATTTTTAAATGATGAGGATTGCTCCTCACTGTACTATCAACTATCTACCATAAAACTATTCCCCCCAAGAGGCTATGATGGATGTCAACACTCAATTCCATAGAAACTAGCAGAGGATCCAAGTTGCTATCCACCTACCTCCTAAGTTGGCATTCATATTCTACCTAAATTCTATCAACCCTGTAATTTCCATGATGATCCAGTCTTTGGGGGGGACCACTCTACCAAATGCTTACACCATCATCATTAAGGTGGAGAATAATTTGATAGATGTTAGAAATTTACTGCCTCAACCCATCATGCTGATATTTCCCAAAATATCGATGCCCACCCAGGAAGTTGCATCAACTAGCACGCCTGCACTTCTCCAGTCAATGTACACATATGTGGCAGTGCCACAGAGTGTTGCCTCTACATCTAGCTCTTCTAAAGATGAAATGAACAATCTCAAGGAAATGTTGTGAACCATGGAAAATGACTTAACCACCCTCAAGCAGAACTAGTTGACTCCTCTAAAGCCTACCTACTAGAAGTACTGAGGTAGACGGTTTTCATATCAACAGAATCAATTCCAGAGTGATCCACACACTAATCCATCAGCTCATACAGCCAACCAAATAGTACTGGTACCTAATCCACTAACAGGCACCTTGCCAAGCTTGAGTAGAGAATTGACTATTAGGTAGAATAACCTTGTCAATGACATTAATACTTGGTGCTTCCCCTACAGCGACACGCACATGCCCCAGAACTTCCCACATGAAAAATTACAACAAAAGGTGGAAGAGCAACGTAGCCAAGGTGCAACATCAAACCACGAAGGTTATATATATACCTCTCCACAAATGGAAAATGTGGTCCTCGTCATACAAATGCAAGGGATGTCCCTAGAACAAGAGTCAGACATCGCTCCTGATCACATGCTCTTCTCATGGATGGAAGAGGAGGAGGTGGTGTTCGTGAATGATTCTTCCACATTGAAGACACCATAGGTACATTTTGATTATAACACTCACTCTAAGTAAAGGTTTACAAGTGAAACAGTCATGCCACAGCTTGAAAGTGCGTCTGATTAATCTCCTAGCACTATCGCAGTTGCACCACATTATCATTTGCAGAAGGAAATTGTGGTAATGATGACCAAGGATTAGAAATCCTTGAACCCGCCACCATTCAATGTGGTCGAACAACTAAAGAAATCCTCCACTAATGTGTCCCTTTGGGACATCCTAGCTATCCCAGAGCAGAAAACATTGCTTTAGAAAGCTGTCCAAGAAGATGCTAGCATCAAACCAATGTAGCAATTTCCAAAGGAAAAGGCTATAAATCCAATAGCTTAGACCAAGGTTCTTACAAATAGTTTAGAAGGACCCCCTACTGAAGTTAAAGGTAAGCCACAACCATTCTTCCTAACCCTTATTGTGGGCAACAATTTGTTGCATAATTCAATGATTGATTCAGGTACTAGCACCACATCCATATCCAAACAAATAGCTAAAGCCTTGGGGCTTAGCTATGAGCCCATGAAGAAAGGGTTTATGCAACTTGACGGGAACAAGGTTGAGACAATAGGGGTCATTAAAGATCTTCTCTTAACTCTCTTCATCTATCCTAGTATCACCATGACTCAAGATACTATCATCATTGATGTCCCTCCTATGTTTGGCCTTTTCCTATCTCAGGAATTTACTGCTAAAATAGGTGGATATTTGGTGTTGGATTGGACACACTTAATTTTCTAAACCAAGCACAGAGCTAAGTTAAAATTATTGTCTGAATCTTTGTATGCATAGCATGTTTTGGATGAGTCTATGATCAACTTTGAAGCCACCCACATTTCTATCAGTAAAGAAGAGATGTATTCTGCTGAGTTGTCGAAAGAAGAGGAAGTGACTAGAACTAGAGTGAAAAGGATGTGGCTCTTTTAAGTGAGTTCATAGACACAAATCCTTTTGGAAATTACCATGCCATTGTATTGGGCACATATGCCATTTATTATGAAGAGAAGAAAATTCCATAGGTCATAAATGAACCTGTAAGCATCCTAGCCTCCGAGATATGGATGTTGTACTTTGATAGAGCAAGATGCAAGGTAGGCATAGGGGCTGGGATATGTTTAATATCCCCATAGAATGAAAATTCATTAAGGTATTTCCACTTCCAGTTTGCTTGTTCAAAGAATGAATCCAAATACGAAGAACTAGTGCAAGGTTTAAGCCTTACAGAGGAGATGAGCATCAAGCAACTAATGGTGTTTGGAGACTCTGAACTGGTGGTCAACCAAGTCTAGGGAATTTTTTTTGCAAAGAATTTCCACATGATATCCTATTGGCAATGAGTCTAGTACCTGGTTGAGGCTTTTGAAGCCTTGAACAACTAGACCATCCCCTGAGAACAAAATAGTGATGCGGATCACATGGCATCAATCAGATCCCAGTTTGATCCTACCTTTGACCTCATTCACAACAAGCATTTTGTATGAGTGATAGTCCAACTAGAAATTCTTGATAACAATCAAAGCTAGGAAGTGTTTTAAAGTGATGAACACATTTCCTCGTTCATACAATAATCAAAAGAATTCACCGATCAGTTACAACTAAAGGTTGTTAAGGCCTATGAGGGACAAATTATTCAGCTCAAATCTAACAAGCTTTTGAAGTGATTGGTCACTCTTGAAAACCTTTTCGATTGTCATGATGCAAGAAATTACAAGAGGAATTTTTTGAGCAGACAAAAATGACTACATAGATCTTCAGGTCACATATGGGAGAAAACTTTGAGTTGGGAAGGATGTACCACATCATGATAAAGAAAGGCTCATCAAATTCTGCGAGAAGTATGAAGGAGTGGTGACCTGGTCCTATGATGATCTGAAGGGATACAATCCTAACATTATCCAGCACACAATCGAGATGGCAGAAGGTGCAAAATTGTTCTGACAAAAGCAAAGGCCGGTGAAACCCAAAATCGAATCGCTAATGGTTTAGGAGCTAACAAATCTAATCTAGTCACAGATTTTCTTTTCAATCAAGCATAGCACGTGGGTATCCAACCTGGTCTCAGTCTAAAATAAAAATGGAGATATCTAATTTTTTGTGGACTTCCAAGACCTAAACAGAGCATCCCTAAAGGATCACTATCCGCTACCCTCAATTGAATCAATCTTCCAAATAGTAGCAGGATCCGAGATGTTTTCCCTACTAGATGGCTTCTCTAGTTACAATTAGATGTGGGTTAAAGAAGAAGATCAACACAAAAATACATTCACTACAAAGTGGGTGACATTCGCATATGCTAAAATTTCTTTTGGCCTATCCAAAGCTGGGGCAAACTTCTAGCGAGCAATGGACATCGCTTTCCATGAGCTAATCAACAAGATTATCTTAATTTATTTGGATGATCTTATTGTGTTCTCCCAGTCTAAAAATGATCATTTTGATCACTTAGAATCGTTTTTCAAAAATGTCAGGATTTTGGGTTCTCCCTTAATCCAAAAAAATGTGTATTCGGAGTGTCACAAGGCAAGCTGTTGGGGCACATGGTGTCCAAAGAAGGAGTTTCAACTGATCCTGAATGGGTGAGAGCCATCAAGGACCTTCCCCTTTTGGTTAAAAAGAAGGGAATCCAGTCTTTCTTGGGAAAGGTAAATTTTGTTAGCAAATTTATTTCTAACTTCATAGGAATAATTAGGGCAATCACCTTGATGCTAAAAAGGGATCAAGTATTTAAGTGGAAAAAGGAAGCCTGAGAAGCCTTTGAGAGAGTAAAGTAGGCTATTTCCTTAGCCCTTGTACTGGTTAATCTAGACTTTTCTAAGGAATTCATAATGTATGTATTTAGTAGCAAGTCCAATATTGCTACCATCTTAACTCAAAAGGACAATGAAGGAAAGGGAGAACATCTGGTGGCATTCTACTCCTAGACCTTGAAGGACTATGAGATGAATTATAATTTCATTGAAAGGTAGTCCTTTGCAGTAGTAAAGGGACTTAAGAAGTTTCACCATCTAATCTCCTACAATAAAGTGATTTTCTATGTTTCACATTCTAGTGTGCATGAATACATCATGGAGGGAGAAACCATAGAAAAAAGAGCTAATTGGATCACCAAGATCCTCGAATATGATATTGAAGTCAAACCCACCAAAACGATTCAAGGAAGAGGACTGTGTGAATACTTAGTGCATGATGAAGAAGTACCTACGAAAGAAGAGCAACCAGAGCTCATTCTGATGAATGAACCCAAGTCCAAAGGCTGCTAGCTAAGGGACAAGGTGAGATTTATGTAAACTGGGAAGTATCCACCAGGTCTTTCCCCCCAAAAGAGGAGATACTATTGGTTGTAGAATTACAAATATGTGCTAATTGAGGGGGTCCTTTTCAAAAGGAATTTCAATGGTATCCTCCTACGATGCATTACTGTAGAGCAAGAAAAGATAATTCTTAACACTTTCCAAAATAGCATTGTTGGCAGACACTTCTTTGCTAAGACCACCACCATCAAAATCATGTGCGCTGATTAAGTATTTTGGCTGAAAATTTTTAATGACTCGCACTCCTTGGTGAAATCTTGCAAGGAATACCAATTTTTTACAAGCAGAAGAACAAATTATGCAATGCCTCTCAAGCCTATAGTGGCAAATGAGCCCTTCGCATAGTGGGGCCTGGACTTCATTGGGATGATCAATCCCACTTCTTGCACTAGACATAAATGGATTATGATAGCTATAGATTACTTCACAAGGTGGATGGTTCAAGTCACTCCACTTAAAAATGCAACAGAGGTAGAGATGGTGGATTTCCTTGAAGAGCTAGTGACAAGGTTTAGCCCTCTGAAAATTATCATTTCCGATAATGCTAGGGATTTCCTAGGAACAAAGGTATGTCACTTTGCACTAACACGTGGTATATTCCTTAATACATCATCAAATTATTATCCATAGGGAAATGATCTAACTAATTCAATGAATAAGAACCTGGTTTGACTTTTCAAAAGAATTGGTTCAGAGCATTAGAAAGAATGGCACAAAAACCTCTAAGCGGCACTTTGGGAAGACCACATCACTCCTAAGAAAGTCCTTAATACTTTTCCTTATGAACTGGCATATAGTAAAGAGGCATTATTTCCTATATCCATGGAGATCCCAGCACTCCAATTGTTGAAATCCCTTGAGATAGAGCAAAATGGCACCATGGAGGTTCCAGTAACCGAACTATTAGAAGTGCAGGAAAAGAGGGAGAAGTCCCTAATAACCATGAAAAAATAGAGGGAGAAGTCCCTAATAGCCATGAAAAACAACCAACAAGTGGTTAATCAATGGTTTGACAAAAAGGCATTTGACCAAGGCCTAAAGCATGGAGACTTAGTGTTCAAATTCAATGAAAGGGCTACAAAGCTGGGTCAACATAGAAAATTTGATAGCCTTTGGGAGGGCCTGTTTAAAATAATTAAGTGTAAGGAGCATAATTCCTTTGAACTAGAAAACATGGAATAGGAAGCCTTGTGAATCCCATTCAACGGGATTCATCTTAAACTATTCCATTAAGTTGCAAAGTTTTATTGATGTACATATGTTAATATGTTTTTCTTTCCTTTTTGTTATGTTGACTAGTTTTAAAAAAAATTTAGTTCATGTTGTCAAGGCGGAAAAGTAACAATCAAAAACAAGAGCAAGGCAGTAAAAATTTTACCAAGGTCTTTAAGAAAATAATAACCACATGTAAAAGAAATCAACTATATATGTTGAAAGGAAAAGAAATTTATATTACAAAATGCCAAAAGAAAAAAGAGCCAAAGATTTTTATAAAGTTATATTTTATTATATACACTTTTATATTTACATGGAAAAAATGGCTTGAGAGCCAAAATTCAAAAGGCATATAACTATACATTTTTTTCATTCCATATATGCTATGTGTATGGCCTTTTTCAAGCATCTATACAAAAACTAGAAAACAGGTATCATGTTCTTGAAGTAGTAAAAACTAGGAACGGAGGCATTCTTATCCAACAACATGAGCAATAGAAATGGATTCATTAATGGTAGTGTCTAATATGTCCTCATCAGTAGGCACACCAGTAGCAAAAGCAACATCAGTTGGAACAATGGCCATTGGCGAAAGGAACACAAGGTTCCTAAAATATGTGTAACAATTGATATTGTAGAACAACACTATATTGTAGATGCGGAAGAGGAAGTGTACGGCTTTGGTAACCCTCCATTGGTGCTCATCATGTGTCTAGAGGTAGAATCCACTGAGGAATGGAAACCATGGGAAAATTGCTTCTTCTTCAATGTAGTGCCTGAGGTCACTGGTCATGGGAAGGCCTACCTCGTATGTGGCATGAGAAATGACCTCACCAAGACCATTCAAGTACTTCTTATGGAAGATTTCTTTGACCAATTTCAATACCAATGGCTTGGGAATACCAATATCCAACATGGATGCAACAAAGTGCAAGTAGATGTTGGTATTAAT
The DNA here is from genome assembly GCA_007258455.2 of Sequoia sempervirens. Taxonomy (NCBI): domain Eukaryota; kingdom Viridiplantae; phylum Streptophyta; class Pinopsida; order Cupressales; family Cupressaceae; genus Sequoia; species Sequoia sempervirens. The sequence goes on along the minus strand of VDFB02288335.1, from coordinate 2,163 downwards.
ATGATATTTGTACTCGTACTCTAGACAGTCCCAGTCTAGAACCCACTTCATGGCTATCAAATGCAAGGAGTTTTTTTTTCTGTGTCATCATCTTCAAATGCCTAGTATAAATCTCACCAAGGAAATCAGATTGTGACTTGTGCGACACTAACCTAATGGGGGTGTTCATTATTATGACACACTGCAACTATCCGCTAACTACTCCTGAAAGATGCCTAAAGCCTAGCCTATGAAAAACCTCACTAGTACTAAAGCCAAATACTAAGGCAATGACCTATTGCTAGGAATTGCTCAAATTCTAAGTGTGAATTTCTCACTTCTTAGATGTCTATTTATAGAAAAAAAAAGGAAAGGCATACTAATCAACTTCTCAAAAATGTGATGATAATCATATGCCAACTTGGAAATGTGCTTGGCTTGCTCGAATTTCCTGACCGGTTATGCTTGTTAAGTGCAGTTCAATGCGTGCAAGGTTAATAAGAGCCAATTAATTAGTGTAAGATGGTGGTGCTCATCAGCGGTGAGTTGCACAGTCCTGAAGTTGTGGTGTCACTTCTCAGGCGTTTCCCAAAACCCAAGCAAGATTCATATCTTTTCAAGCGCTAATCATTTGCTTTGGTTTAATCATTCCATATAGGATATTAATTTCTAGCACATACGAATGCTAAGCTGAGAAAATCATTGGCCCAAGTTCCAAGGAAAATTTCCCTGTATCAAATGGTATCCAATGCAATTATGAATTCTTGTCACTTCAAAATGGCAAGTAATTTATTTTTACATGAGCCAAAGGGTGGGCGGTACATGTTGAATTAAATGCAAAAAGCCACTTTTGTCTACCACCTTGAGAAAAGATAGCTAAGTATCACATGCAAAGTTTTAAATGCTCAAGCATCTTTTCAAAATACACTAAGATGAGTAAAGATAGATTTTTAGCATATCCAGGGCCGAGGAAAAAGTTGTAGAGAATTCAAGTTTAGCAAAAGCTTTTATCAAGAGAGAGAATGGCAGAGAGTTCACATCAAGAAATATAGGGGAAGGAAACACAACCTTTGTTCAGGGCCATTCAGGAATCATATGTTGTTAATGTCTATGAAGACATTTCATATGCTATGCTTGGTATACCAAACAAGCCAAGATGGGTGAACATGTTAGAACTAGACAAGCTTGCAAAATACAAAAATCAGGTTCAAGTCTAGGAGGATTGGGACAATATTCATGACCCACACCTCATGAAGAACCCAAAGTATTTAAGAGAGGGAGCTTGTGAAAGGATGAAGGCATCCAAAAAAAAATATCAATAGTAGAAAAAATATGGCTCAACAGGTTCCCGTAGTACATGGTCACATTGGTGCACTATTGCCTAGAGTTGGTTGATGTAGCCATTCGACATTACAACCAAAATACCCATAGCATTGAGGGCCAAACTTTTCTAGTTAATATCAGCCCATAGGCTATCTGGCATATGCTGTGTATTCCTGACCCATCCACTAGAAAGGAGAGGATTGAGATATTCAATCCTATGGTGATCCCACAATAGTGGTTTACAATTTTTTTCCAAACTAGACACTAAAATGATTTTTTCTAACTAAATTTTCACTTTCAGGCACCTATAGCAACTAAACCATGAGGAATTTGAAGATGATGCAAACTAGAGTTTTGTGATATTTTTTCTATAGATTCTAAATATATTTTTTTCAAAATTTTTTGAGTCAAATTACACTTTTTTTCCATCTCCCTCAAAAACTAGTTTTTTTTCATAAAACAACATTTGTAAAAAGTGACACTCACCATATAATGTATAACTTGTTTTCAATGAAGGATAAAATTCTAATTCTTTTGAATTTAGATTTGTAACTCTAATATCTAGTGCTTCCACTTGGTTAGATATTATTTTATTAAATATTTTTTCTTTAATCAAGTTTCAAAGTCAAACCAATTACAATTCAAACATAGTGTGATTGTATAATGCGTAACATTTTTTGTATGTATCAAAATTCACTTTTATTTTTTTTGTTGGATCAAGGACTTAAATATATGGTGCACTCACATTTTTCAAAAACAAAATTGATAATCTTCTATTTTTCCACATGTGGAGAACAGAGAGTTTGATTTTTGGTGAAAAACCTACATTCACAAGAAATAAGAAATAAATATAATAATAAA
>VDFB02288334.1:0-43814 GCA_007258455.2 Sequoia sempervirens | reverse complement strand
CTATGGCTATGTGGACTACATTGTCGAACTTATTTGGGAAAACAGATGAAATTCAAGGACAATTGTTGGAGAATGAATTAATCAGTCTAAATCCATGTAATTTTGACAATTGTTGGAGAATGAATTCATCACCAAATTCAAGTCACTAAGAACACAATTGAAGAATTGTAAAATTGAGAAATTAGATACACAATTGATCTTAAGTGTTCTTTCAAAGCTAGGACTTGAATATTCGGTGTTTGTGTCTACTTTCTATGCTACAAAGAATGCCTTTGGGAGTGAGTTTAAGATGCCTTCCTTTGAATATTTTGCTATGCAACTCACTAGGGAGCAAGATAAGCTTATTCAAATGGGTACTTTGAAGTCTTCAAAATCACATGCTTTGGTTGTAAAGGATGAGAAGTCTTCAAGTGGCAAGGAAAAGACAAAGAACAAGCCTAAGAAGAACACAAAATCCACATCAAATTCCATAGAAGAACATAAAGATTCATCTTCAAAAGAGAAATCATCCAAGAAGGAGAGACCTTTTTGTGCATATTGCAAGAAGGATGTACATGAAGAACATTATTGTTATAAGAAGGATATTGATGAGTTGAAAAATCTTCTCAAAAAGAATCACATTGATTTACCTTCTAGAATGTTTGAATCATCTTTTTCTCCTTCTACTTCAAAACAATCTAAAAAGGACAAAGGTCAAACATCAGGATATAAAGGACAAGCTCTTTGTGCTCATTCAAGTCTAGGATCAGGGAGATGGCTTCTAGATTCAGGAGCATCTCATCATATGGAATCTTCACAGACTATCTTCTCTTCATTTCAGCCTTGTTCTATGTCTCCTATCTTGATGGGAAACAATACATATATGAGTGTAACAGGGAAGGGATCTATTAGCATTGGGGAAAACACTTTTCAGGATGTCTTGTGTGTTCCTCATTTGACGAAAAATCTACTTTCCATTTATCAGATTACACATGGTGGAGATGGGAGAACTGTGGAGTTCACTCCTAATTCTGTTATCATTCGAGATTTGGAGAGTCAAGAGATCATTGCTACTGGGGTGGTTGATCATTCATCTCGGTTGTATTCCTTTGCACGGTTTTCTTCTGATGATGACAATGTTCCTTTGACTATTGATCACAACTTTGATTCTGAGGAGACATTTGGCTTTTTAAACTTGGGCATACTCACATCAGATCTAGTCCTTGAGCAATGCATTTCATCTCCTCCTACTATTGCAGTTGATGCTACTTGTGATTCAACAGTTTTGGCTCCTAGTGATTCAATGCAGCAGGATCTTGATTGTCTTCCAAATATGACTACCTTGGATGGCTTCCTCACAGGTATTTTAGACTTGTTTGTGGAGACTCATCTTGCAGATTTGGAGGACACCATTGATAGCATTCATCTTCTCTTTGATGAAGATGCACCTTCTTTAGTTGTTGTGAGGGAACACCTTGACCCTCTTGTTCATTCTCTACATGATCATTCTTCACAGATTGGCATGAGTGTGGATACTTTTGGACAACATTTGGAGTAGGCTTCTTTGTCTTCAGAGGGGATATCTTTGTCTTTAGATTATGTTCTACACGGGCCTCACTAGATGTTGATTTTCCTTTAGTAGTGTGTGTCTAGAACCCTATTTTGAGTGTTTCTGCCTTTTCATTGACATGGGAGACATTCTTGAGCATTTTAGACACCATCATCCATCATCCATCTTCATGATATCCTGCATACATCCTTGGTTTTGTTTCTTCCTAAGGGGAGGAACGTTGTTTGACGCAATTGGATCATCTTTAGCATTCAATGTCGAGCTTCTACCATCATTACAGGAGACTCAACATTGAGGGGGGGCTACCTTGTCTCTCTTCTACTTCTCTCTTATGGGGGGGTCTTTTTCCTCACATGGGGTTTTTACCTTCTCATTCTTCATTGAGAGTATTTCTATTTTGTATTTCATCTCTCTTTTGGGGAGGAGTTTGGGTTTTCTCCTTTTCCTCGCTTGTGAGAGATTGCATTGTGTGGGTTACCTAACATGGCCTAGTAGCCAGGAACCATCTTGCATTGTTTGCTTTTGTGTACATTCTCCCTAAGTTGCACTTAAGGGGGGGTGTTGATGTAATTAAATGTCTTGTACCTTATCCTAGGTCATGATTACACCTTAGTTAAGTTTACTTAGGGACGACATAGGAGGTTGTTTGATATTTTCCACTTTTGGTGGACTTGACATGTCATTACCTCATCACTTCCACCTTTTGTGGACACATCATGTGATTATCTCTCCACCTTTTGTGGAGTGATAGGCTTTCCTAGTTGTCTCATGTCATAAGATCATGACACTTGTCATAATCTTATGCCCTTCTATGTTCTCACCTTGGCTATATAACCAAGGGGTCTTTCTCATTGTAAACATTCAGAATCATATCATATCAATGACATTGAATACAGTTTATTCTTGTCATATTCTCTCTCTCTTTTCTTGTGCTTTCCATTTGGTCCATAGATCTTGGCATCCATAGCCAATTCTAACAAAATGAAATTATAATTACCAATGGGTTACTTAAAACATTATCTAAATTACCTTTAAGGAGAACAAGTAAAACAAGAAGGAGATATTTTAGTGTGTTTCCCCAATGGAGAAGGGGAAGGTCTCAAGCTATGTGGATTTTTACTTGATCTAAATGTAAAATGAAAGGCATGCCTTGTAGATCTTGCAAATGTCTACATCTGTTTAATATTTGCTTATAAATATGCTAATTTGAAGGCATTTACTAATGTTTTGGGTTTGAATAAAAAGTGTTATGTGAAGCAATTACGATGATATAGGATCACGTATTGTTGCTATAAATATGAACATTCAAAAGAAAGTCTTCATGTTCATGTTAAAATTTGGGTATTAATAATAAATTTAATATTTAAAAATATGTAATAATTATTGAAATTATGCATCAAATAGTGAGTCATTAATTTTATTTTTTCCTTGGAAATACCGTAATATTTGGTGGTGGAAGTCTCTAAAATGAACATTAATTACACATTACTTGGAAGAGATAGAACGATAGTTATATGTATTAGATAAGAGGTTGTACACTACATATTTTTTCTATTTGGTTTAGGATGGGAAGTTGTACACTTTCATGTACTTTAAATTATCAATTATGTATTTAACATAATAAATAGATTTGCGCAGGAGGTGTGGGACCACTTTCTTAACCTTTGAAGGGTGGTATGGATCTTCTCCTTTTCGGTTTGGGATCTATGGCACCAGTGGTAGGATCCCTCTACTAATCCTTCCTTGGTGTTGCTCTGGTCCCTCATGCTTCCTCATGTTGTGTGGGGATTGTGGAAGGAGAGGAACAAAATTTTCAAGGATGCTGCTCTCTCTCCGATCTCCTTGTTTTTCAATACTTTTTTAGCCATTAAGGAGAATTTTATGCAAGTGGTTACCAATTCTAATATCCCTAGCTGGGTAGTGGTCTCTGACTATGATGTTGGGTTGGCTGACCAATGGAAGCTCACCTTTGATATCACTAAGCCTCTAATGAAAGTTAAGTCAGATAGAGAAGGGGTTGTTTGCTACTCTCCTCCTCCTAGTTGGTTTAAAATCAGCTTTCATGGTTCTGCTAAAGGCAATCCAAGATTTGTTGGTTGTGGGGGAGTCTTAAGATATCATAATAGTAGGCTTGTTTTGTTAGTGGCACTCCCTTTGGGAACCAAGACAAACCACTATGATGAAGCAACAATAGCTTATCATGGTATCAAGCTTGCTAGGAAGAAGGGGATTTCTAGATTATGGGTTGAAGGGGACTCTTTGAATATAATTAACTGCCTAAAGAATTGCTCCCCTCCATCTTGGTCAATTGAAAGTTTTATTTTGGACACTCATCCTATGTTGCATGAATTTGATGAGGTGTATATATGCCATGCCTTTTTTGAGGCAAATGGGGTGGTGGACTTGTTGGCGAATCTCAGGGTGACATTAGCTAGATCTTGGGAGGTTAATGATAGCTTACCCATCGAATTAATAGCTCTGCTTAATAATGACACTTCCTAGCTTGTTGGAGGAGGCCACCTTTTCAACTTTTTCCTTGTGTGGTAATCATTTTCAGGCATAGCTGATTAGACACTTTATGCTTGTGATGGTCATTAGAATTTATGGCTATCCAATTCACATTTGCTAAAGACACTTGGCCATTATTTTCTTTAGTGCCTCGGTTGGTAGGCCTGCACACTTTCTACACGCTTTTCTTTCTTTGGCCTTAGTGTTTAGTTGCAATTGCAAGTTGTGTGCTCTTGATTCTAAGACATATTCGCCATTAAATATGGGTGGGGATAGGTGTAGGACTAAGCCTCTTTCATGTGAGGATTTCAAAGCTAATGTCGATGTCTGGGAAAATTTTAAAAAAGTGGGTTTAAACCTTTCATGGAGAAACTTCATGGGTTTAAGTCAAATTTTTCCTAGAATTACGTTGATGCTTGTCATGGTTGAGTGTTGAGCATGTTTGGTAGGGATATAGATATGGATGAGGATTTTATTGTGGAAGTCACTAGGTTGTCCACTGAAGAAAGGAAATTCTACAAGGAGAAAGCTATGTTAGGGGTTTCCAAATTTATTTTTCTATGGGATAGGGAGGGAGCCAAAATGGTGAGGCTCAACTATGGGGGTTATGATCGTTCCAAAATAAAAACTATTTGGCATGAGGTGGCTATGGTGTTGATGTTGTATTTTATTTTGGATGGGAGTCTTTCTACTCTGTATGGCCATCATTACATGATGCTCAATCACTTCAATCATGGTAAGCTTATCTCTTTCCCATTATATCTTCTACTTTCTTTGGAAGATGGGATGGCGGGCTATAGAGGGAATCATAAGAACCCCTTCTTACACAAGGGTTTAATGTTGCTAATTATGGATCATATAAAAGATAATTGTGTTCTCGAGTCCCCTATTTCTATTCATTCTAATAAGTTTAAGAAAAGGAAGAAGGGGAGTGGGAAATGCCAGATTGAGGAGTTTGATGGTAGTGTTGGGACTAAAATTGAGGTGTTTGAGGCATGGTCGAATGGATACTAGATAGACTTGGATTATACTCCTTTTGGTTGTAAGAAAGGCTTTGCTAAAAAGGGTAAACCTTCTAACCCATATTTGAAACACAAAATTCAAGTGACCGATGGTGAAGAGCGTGTGGAGAGTAAAGCTAGTAGGAGGAAGACCATGAAACATCGGTCAGTGTGCTCTAAGGATGTTGAGGAAAAATGGTTGGAGGATATTGGGGTTGTTCAGGCTGGTGAGGTGGCAGATGTGGTTAATAAGGACTTGGGTTGTGGTGGTGTTGAGGGGGCCCATGTTGTGGGCAAGTTGAATAGTGTGGTGGAGGTGGATGAGTCCCTTGCTATGTCGGTGTTACCCATAAATTTTCCTTGAGTCTTTATTTGGGATGCTATCTTCAAGTTTTGCCTAAGTCATAAACTAAACTTAGCCTTCGGTGGCCTTTTGTCATTCGTTTCGAACTCGGACGACATTTTGTGAAGTTTGTCGAACCTCCTACTTTACCGCCTACCATACTTTTATTTCATTTAGCGGGTTTTTCTTGTCACATTCAAACCCTCTATTATTTCACAAGTTATGCCTCAGGCGACATTTTCTATGACATTTCAAACTTGGGCGGGGTTTTCCTAAGTTATGTGAAATGTTCATTTTGCAACCTATGAAGAATTATGTCAATTAAATCAAATTATTGCTAGTCTAGTAACTAGATTATGATGTTATATAAAAGAAAATCATTATTTTCCAAGCACAACATAAACATAAAATCAACAATGTGAAAACGCAGATAATACCAAAAGGATATTTTTTATTTATATATATAAAATCATGTTTAAATTATGCTGGAAAAGTTATGATCTCTTGTTTCAAGTGCAAAAACTAGATTGGAAAATACAAAAGAGGCAGACATAAATGTTTCAAGTGCACAGAGTGAACATCAAGACACGGATGCCCTCAATAACAACCTATAGGCGTTCAATTTGAGCAGGTGAAAGCAGGTTCTCATGTGACTAAAAGAACTATAAGAACAACCTCAGGTCATTTCTAAACACCCTAGTGCACAATAAAGCCATGGCCTCTTCTAGAGTCTCATCCCATATGGATGATGCAATGCATATGGCATCAGCCACCAGCCCAGTTTGTGATTGTAGTTGAGTCCATTTATCACCACTCTAATGTTGTAATGGAACTAAAGCTTTACCAAATGCTCCATTACTCTCATGCCCCAGTCTCAACACCCAAAAGTCCTTACAATAGTGTAAATAAACTGCTCCAGCATGGTAGTGTTATGAACATGAGCTTGGCTCTAAAATTCCTCGCCTAGGATGCTTCAGAGCACCTCTTCTTCCACATCACTTTGCACCACAAACACCTCTTTTAGTTGATCAGAAATATACCTAAATAAAGGATTGCACTCAATCTCCTCCAAAATAATATAGTCATTCGTAGAACATCCATCACTTTGGGAGCTCGCCATATAGGATACAATTGATGTTCGGAAAGAGATGTCATTACTTGAATTTATAGAATTTTGGCTAAACATTGTCGTATAAAATTCATGATTGATGAGATGTGAATTTAATTCACATTTATAATCAGCTTATGTCAATTAAGTTGCAATTCTCCATCAGACAACTCACACGTGCTATTGCTTGGTTTCCTTAAGTGTTGCATTAAAGATTGATGAAATGATTGGTCCTTTGGCAGCTACAACTTGAGTGATGATCAGTTTCCTCTACTGATATCCATTCTTGGAAAAAAATTCAATTGCCTTATCAACTTCCTAATAAACATCTGAAATACAAGAAGCCACTAACCTAATAACATCTTCAGTGTCCATCCAAATGGCTTTAGCCACATTATAAATTAGAAGGAGAGCATAGATGAGGTGACTTTTGAAAATCTCCCAAATACATCTAGGGGTGTTTTTTGAGGAGGAATGTTATTAATGACAACCTGCAATAGCTTATAATCTATGTTATCAAATTGAAAGATTTGAAGTATGCCAACCTGTGTTTTATGCATACGGTAGTTATGTTTTCTTTGAAGAATAAGTTAACCATCTCTCATTTATTGTAGTCTGATCTCTATACATTAATATGATTTGATAGTCATTATTTTCAATCTTTGAATTGATCATAGTTGGTTGTGTTTCTACCTCTGCACTAATTTCATGTTTATGACATAGTGTTTGTCACCTTTTCTACTTTCTGGTTAAAAGAAAATGTGATTCATTAGGATAGATTTATTCCTTGAATATCTTGTAAGGGAGTTGCACCTCGATAAAATTTAGAGAAAAGCCACAAATGCAATTGTGTTCTTTTTTAGAGCTATTAGTGGATTCATTTCAGTGCTAATCCAGGTCTAGAGTCACTATTTAATTCAATTATTGGGTCCTATTTCATTCACTAACAATTTTTTGGTGACTCTGCTGGGGAAGATAAATTAGTCAGAAGTCTAATGATCATTCTTATGTCATGTCGCAAGATGGTACTTTTGCATAATAATGTTTTCCCTATTTTATGGCTAGATTTAGATTGGGTTGGAGCTAAGAAAGAGGATATCATATCACAATTAAATACACTCTCATGGAGATATAGAAGAAGCACGAAAGATTACATGCGAGTGAACACTTGTACCCATGATTGAACCACCTCCAAGACTGATATTCAAATATTATGATGACCCACCTCATCATCCTAATCACCAACCTAATCCACCTCCATGTCGCCCAAGGTGCCCCCCTGTACATCAACCCCAAAATCCACCTCTGGCTTGTCCACCATAATAGCCTCCTCTTCCTAACCTTACTCCTGGTGAGTTGGTGATTATGTTTGTTTTATGGCTTCAAATATTTGGTGCAACTAGGTTGGCCCACTTGCTTTACTGCAATACCATGATTTACCTAAAGGATCTCGTAGAGGATTTCCCAAATTCTCAAGTCAGAATGATAAAGACTTTGAGAAGCATATTCTAGCCATGACAAATATGAGTGTAGTTTCAGGGATCCAAGATGAGGACGTGCTTGTAAGAATTTTTATTGAGAGCTTGATTGAGAAAGTTGTTGAATGATTCAAAGGACTACAAAAGGGAAGCATCACTGGTTGTCATGTCCTTAAGACAAAGTTTATCTAGCGCTATGAAATTCCAACTAATGTTGTAGCTTCCTTGCATCACTTTTTTTAGATTATGAAGAATAGAATTGAGACGATGAGGGATTTTTTCTACCATTTCAACTGGTCTCTCCAAAAGATCCTTGCCCCAAAAAATCCCTATGCAAAGATTCAATACCACACATTCATTTATGCCCATGAACCAGATATACAATTGCTTTTGAAAAGAGAGAAAATTTAAGGAATTGAGCAACCTCAACAAGAGGTAGTGAAGGTTGAAGATGATTTCATTGCGGTAGGTAAATGGAAAGTAAATTCAGGTATGAAGTTTGAAAACAATTGTAAAACCTTTTCTAAGCTTCTAATTGAATGCAACCCTACTATGGAGAATATGAATCTAATGGTCCTTGGTGATCTACATCAACCTAATGAAAAGCATGATCACCCTTGCACTAATTTTTCCTTGAACTTATGCACTTATGCTGAAGTTGAAAGTGATTATAGCTCATCTGATGATGATGAAGATAAAGAGCTACCCACATTGACTCAGACCCTGTCTCCTTGTAAATTATCTTCTTCAAAGGTTAGCTTGAAAGGTTTGGTATCATATTCCCTTCTTTCTTCTGAGTATGAATCTTTCCCTTTTAAAGAAGTAGAGAATACAAATTTATGTTTAAGTTTGGAAGAAAACGATCCTGGGAAGGATAGTTTTCAAAAGGAAAAATGGCAGTCAACTCATTATAATCCTCTCTTTGATTATGATGAATTCAAAATCTATGATAATCCTCTTTTTATAAGTTTAGAAGATCAATTAATGATAGAAGAAGAAGATTGTTCGCTTAAAGTTGCAGTTGATCGTGAGCAAAGACTAGAAGAGGGAAATGCTAATCTCCCAACTAAAGGAGAAGGTCAAGGTCAAATCCCAAAGGTAATTGAATCTTTAGATATCATCATTCTTGGCTCACAATTTTTTTGTGAAGGGTTCAAGTGTGCTAGCGAGAGTCTCGAAGACCGGGAAACTTTATTAGGATCAACTTGTAGAACAGACTAAATTGAAAGAGGAATTGTGATTGGTGGATCAACAATGGAATCTAATAAGTCTAATGGTGTACAAACTACAAATGGGGTTCTTGAGCCTTTAGACTATGCAATTGTTTCTGCACATGGTGACCATGAATTTCACTTGTCTCATAACTTGTATGTAGGGTGTCCAATTCGAGAACTTCTTTCTTCTTGTTCAGAGTGTCGGGTGCAAAACATGTAGAACAATCTTGAATCAGATGTGGTACAGATGAATTCAACTGAACATACACAAGGAAATATTAATGCTAACCATATTACTAGTGAGACGTGTAACCAGGGCAGGCTTTTTGAATAGAATACATTTTTTAAGAGGTTCCTACAAATTGTTGACTTCATTTATTGGGTAGTGACAAATGCAATTTGGTAGATGAATGTATATGCAGTCTTCAATCACTCAGTGTTCATCCGTATAGGTAGCTATTTCTCTCAACTTATTGATGGATTTGCATGATTGTCTCGGGAATCCTCTAAGGTATGGTTGTCCTATCATGTACATAATTGAAATTTTGGTGTGTTGGTATTTTAGATGCTTCTTTCCTTGGTTTTCCTTGTGTTTGGTTTGTTTTGGTTCTCTTCCTCAACTCCATGCCCAATGAAATTAGGACTGGTCTACATTTGTAATTTTAGGTTCATCGCTTCATCCTTGTTGTCCTTGTCCCTAGCCAGAGCCACTATTAGCCATAAATTTTCCTTGAGTCTCTATTCGGGATGTTATCTTCATATTTTTCCTAAGTCATAAACTAAACTTAGCCTTTGGCGGCCTTTTGTCATTTGTTTTGAACTTAGGTGAAACCTCCTACTTTACCGCCTACCATACTTTTCTTTCGTCTGGTGGGTTTTTCTTGTCACAATCAAACCCTTTATTATTTCCCGAAGTGTAATGTAAGAAAAGGTTAAGTCATGAGTTAAATTTGGAGACTTCATTCGCAAGTTATGCCTTGGGTGACACTTTCTACATCATTTTGAACTTGGGCAGGTTTTCCTAAGTTATGTGAACTGTTCGTTTTTCTGCCTATGAAGAATTATGTTAATTAAATCAAATTATTTCCAATCTAGTAACTAGATTATGATGTTATATAAAAGAAAATCATTGTTTTCCAAGCACGACATAAATAGAAAACCAACAATGTGAAAACACAAATAATACCAAAAGGAAATATTTTATTTATATATATAAAATCATTTTTACATTGTGTCAGAAAAGCTATGATCGCTTGTTTCAAGTGCAAAAACTAGATTGGAAGATACAAAAGAGGTAGACAAAATGTTTCAAGTGCATAGAGTGAACATTGGGACAGAGATGCCCTCGGTAACAACATGCAGGCGCTCAATTTGAGTAGGTAAAAGCAGGTTCTCATGCGACTAAAGGAACTATACGAACAACCCTAGATCATTTCTCACCACCCTAGTGCACAATAAAGCCACGACCTCTTCCAGAGTCTCATCTCAGATAGCTGATGCAATGCAGATGGCATCAACCACCAGCCCAGTCTATGGATTGTAGCTGAGTCCATTTATAGCCACTCTGACACAGTGATGGAACTCAGGCTTCACCAAATGCTCCACCGCTCTCATGCCCCAATCTTGGTGCCCAAAAGTCCTAACAATAGTGTAAATAAACCACTCTAGCATGGTAGTGTTATGAACGTGAGCTTGGATTATAAATGCCTCGCCTAGGATGCTTCAGAGCACCTCTTCTTCCATGTCACTCTACACCATGAACACGTCTTTCAATTGATTAGAAATATGCCTAAACAGAGGATTGCATTGAATCTCCTCTAGAACAATATAATCATTCAAAGAACATCCATCACTTTGGGAGCTTGCCATATTGGATGCAATTGATGTTGGGAAAGAGATGACATTACTTGAATTTATAAAATTTTGGCTAGACATTGTCGTATTCAATTCAAGATTGATGAGATGTGAATTTAATTCACATTTATGATCAACTTGTGTTGATTAAGTTACAATTTTCCATCGGATAGCTCACATGTGCTACCACTTGGTTTTTTTTAAAGCTTTACATTAAAGATTGATGAAATGATTGGTCCTTTGGCAGCTGCAGCTTGAGTGACAATTAGTTTCCTCTATCAATATCCATTCTTGGAAAAATTTCCAGTTGCCTTATCAACTTCCCAATAAACGTCTCAAATACAAGAAGCCACTAACCTAGTAACATCTTTAGTGTCCGTCCAAATGGCTTTAGCCACATTATAAATTAGAAGGAGAGCATAGATGATGTGACTTTTGAAAATATCCTAAATACATCTAGGGGTGTTTTTTGAGGAGGAATATTATTAATGATAGCATGCAATAGCTTATAATCTATGTTATAAAATTGAAAGATTTGAAGTATACCAACTTGTGTGTTATGCGTACAGTAGTTATGTTTTCTTTGAAGAACGGGCTATCCATCTCTCATTTATTACAATCTAATCTCTATACATTAATTTGATTTGATAGTCATTATTTTTAATCTTTTTAATTGATCATAGTTGGTTGTGTTTCTACCTCTGTGCTAATTTCATATTTATGACTTAGCGTTTGTCACCTTTTTTTTTTTTTGGTTAAATGAACATGTGATTCATTAGGATAGATTTATTCCTTGAAGACCTTGTGAGGGATTTCTACCTCAATAAGATTCCAAGAAAATCCATAAATGCAATTGTGTGCTTTTTAGAGTTGTTAACTAGCAAATTCATATCAGTGCTAATCTGGGTCTAGAGTCATTGTTTAATTCAATTATTGAGTCCTATTTCATTCGCTAACAGTCGTCGTCCAAAGAGAAGGGTAAGGTTAAGGTTGATGATCCTGAGGGCTTACATGATGATGATCTGTCCATGAGTTCCCATCAAGGGAGGGGCTTGTACTAGGGTGCCATGGACTACACACAGGCTTCTAGTCTAGTCAAGGATGGGGCCAATATTTATTTTAACTTACTCATGTGGTTGGTTCAGAATGTTTAGGGCCTTCATAACAAATATGATGCAATTTACCATTACAATATTTCTAACCTTAGAAGCCTTAAAGAGAAGGATTCCATATTCAATACAGTCAAATCTCTAAATTCCAGCATTGGCCTCATTGTTGAGGACATAGAAAATTTGAAGAAAGATTACAGTCTGAGGTTATCCATTGTGGAGAAAAACTCCTTGTTGTGTAGTGATCTCAACATGGTGATCAACCTCAGGAAGGAAAAGCTTGAATCTTCGACTAAAGGTTTAGCTTTCTTGAATGAGAAGGCTATGGAATGGACTTGAAGGTCTTTTTTTGGTGAGTTGGTGAACCGGGATGAAGGGGAGGATGCTAACAAGAGGATGCAGACTACGGATTTGGGCACAGGACCGAGTGTTCGCACTCAGAGAAAAACCAAGAAAAACAAGACTATGTCAAGGCAGGATGTTGAGGAGATCATGTAAATGCACGACAAGGTGATCACTAAGGATTTGGAAGCAGCCATAATGTTAAAAGATCTTCTGTAATTGTTGCTTGTTCTATTTTATTTTTGTCTCATTTTCTATTTTGATGGTTGTTGTGTGTTGATGGAGTGCTAATTGGTTTGTAATCAACTTGTTTTGGGGTTTTGGTGGGGCAGCCAATTGGCTATAACTTTGTTGCCTCTTTTCCTTTTTGTACAGGGTTTCAGGGACCCTTCAAAACCTATTTATCGCTAATAAAAACAATGTTGTATGTGTTTGGATAAAAGAGTTACAAGATTGTATAAACTCAAACTAATAAATGTGAGGATAAATATATAATATTTTATTTTAATACCATAATACTTTATATGTAATCCTCATTTACAATAAATTTGATTGACTTATATCCTATGTGGAGCTAAATTTTGATTAGTGTCGTTTGTATTTTTGTATGAGATGATGAGTAGTACACCTTTTGTGTATTAATTATGCATGTTATTCTAAACTATGATTGATCCAATGAAATTTGGATCAATCATATTTTAGCATAGTTGTTGGCACAATAAAGGATGGAAAATATCAAAAATTAATTTTTTGGGTATTTTTTATAGTTTTATTAAATTGCATTTTCGAAGGTCTTTGAAGCAGAATTTGGGTTGACACTATCATTGATCCCTTAAATTGAATAGTTGAAGACATTATATGTAAGGGAATTAAATTAGATATCTTCTAGACCTTTCCAATGAGGTAGAGAAGTTTTCAATCTAACCAACAGGCTAAAATTTAGGACCCTGCCAAGTTGGGGTACCTAAATTCACATGTTTTTTTGAAAATTTTGGTTTTGTTTATTATTTTCTCATAGCTAGTTGTTTATTTTGAATTCCTAAGATTGTCATGATTGTTGAAATTCCTCAACTTGTATAAATTCTTGATAATTTGAATAAAACAGTGACTTTGAAGGCATACACCTCCCATTTATGAGTTTGTCATATTGTTTAGCAATAACAATATCATAGGTTTTTCTTTACACTAGATATTTATAATTTTAATTCCCACTCAAATTCAGATCAATGAATGACATTTTATTAGATATCTATTGATATTTTAATATTCAAACAATAACGAGAATGTGTCATATTAATGGATCAAACTATGATAAGTACCCTCACAACTATTGGTACATGCTCAACTATTAGCTCTTCTCCCTCATACCAAGGGAATATTCCACCTTTTGATGTGCCCTTTATCCAAACTTTGACCTAATTGATTATGTGTGTCATAAGAAGTGCTTTCACAATGATCTGCCTTCTTAGCCATGACATTTGACATTTATACATTTTTATTGAGAGCATTACTATATTAGTACCTTTATGGGACGATCTAGAAGCATTTTTGAGACTTGCTTTCTATTTTATATTTGGATGGTATTATCGATTGGTTGTGATTTCTATGATATTTTTAATGTATTCGACAATGACATATTTTCTCATTGATTACTTTTTGACACAATTCTATAGTTTATTGCAATTTATTGACAATTTAGTTTTAGTGGCTCTACATATTTAGTGGATTCTATTTCACATGGTTTTAGGTTTTAGATGGATTTAGTTTAGCTACTTTAATTTTAGTTTTAAATGAGTTGTATTTTTAATGGGCTTTACAATGAAAAAGGCTTATAGTTTTAGAGTTATAATGGATAGATTTTGATGCTTTTCTTCAACATGTGGTCCCATCCTTATCTTAATTATCTCTCACCTACATGTCATTACTGTTATGTCTTTAACCTTATAATATCCTATCCACACATCTTCATTCTTGTATCTTATGGATTACATTATCATATTTTGTGTTACATGCTTACCTTACAAATCTATACTTACATGCTTGCATTTTCTCATGATATATCTTGGTTCTTATGTGGTTTATCTATCTATCACTCTTACTATTGTGTCCTCACTATTGAGGGTAATAATGGGGGCATCTCAATACCCCTTGATGCATGTGCTTACATGTTCACATCTTGATATTTATTTCTTGATAGCCACATGATGTTACTTATTGCACATCTTCATGGTTATTGCACTTTACACGATGATATCTTTTGCATATAATTTTTAATCCTCTCTTCCAATTCTTTACATTGTTTGCTTGTAACCAATTAGACAAGGCATATATTATCACTAATGTTACTTAATATTTTATGATTATAATGACAAAATTCGCTACATTTACAACTTCATTCTCTTTATGACTTCAGATGAGTGTGTGGAATCATCATAATAATTTGTATCCATTAGATGATTGTCTCTAAAAATTTACTTTCATCTTGGCTTCTTGTTTTACCTTGATATGCATATATTCGTAGTAGTTCACATGCAATTCAAAGTGAAGGAAAAATGAAATGGTGAATATTGTGTACCCTACACCTTTCCCATTTGTTTTAAGGTCACTTATATTCAATTATCCTTTATACAATGACTAGTGTGCAACTAATATATTTCTATGTAAAAGTTGTTAAAGTACCTAGGATTCAACTAATTATGATGTTGCACAGGCCAAAAAACTAATACTGATATATAATTTACTCATTCCTTGGGATAATTTTACAAGCATTGAATTGAACCTAGTTTAAATTTGCATGCATGGATTCAACCCTTAAAAATTTAAAATAAAAAAAATAAAAAATGGGCCCACACTAGCTTCTATCTTACTAGGAATTGTCTATTGAGTTGTGCATAAAATATTCAAATTGCAGTCTAGGATATTGTATGAAAGAAAAAGAAAAACCTATTTCACTATGATTATATTATAACCATTGAGTACATCTAGAGCACATCAATGAACATTATTTGATAACATTGTATCAAGACAACATTAACATGGCATTGAAACTTACACATGATTAAACATAATGCATAATTATCAGGCATATCTTCAATAATGTTAAAACAATTAGCCTTGATCTACGGATATTCCAAATGAAAACAAATAATTTGAGTGCAACCACACAAGCTTCTAAAAACATTATGTGTGCCTTGACTTCTATGCTCTCCTCTTTAGCACTTGCACTCAACACACACCTCTTAGTGTCATCACACATTATAACATATGGCACTGTACCTTGCTTGTTGTGTGCTCCCATGCATGATCATGTATAACCTCACATAAACACCTAGTGAGTTTAACTCCACACGTGTACAACTTTGGACATGTCATAGGATGTCAACTATTAGGTAGTTGGAAGGCCAATAATTTATGATGATTTATTATATTCTTACTTCTTATTTTGTAATTGTCATACACTTCATTTTATATCTTCACACATCTCTCACATTGAGGACAATGTGAAATATTATATGTGCATAAGCAAACTAGTTTGAAGTGTTACCCAATCTTATTATGAGAATCTCCATAAAACTCATTGTAACTGAAGACACTAAAAATTGTCCTAGGCCCATGACTTCTAAATTCTGCATAATTTCCCCTCTCATCATTCATAATTAAATAATTTTTATTATTTGATTATTTCCTAAAGTCATAATTTTTCTATTATTTAGATAATTTTAATTATTTAATTAATTCATTTCTATCTTTATTCCTCCTTGATTAATTAATTTAATTACGTCACTAATTAAGTCCTTTTCTTTCTAAAATTAAATAAATTCTTATTTATTTAATTCCTATGCCACTTTCTACTATAATTAAATAATTATTTTAATTATTTAATTATTCATTAGCTTTTTCTCTCATAAATTAAATAAATTCTATTTATTTAATTTGGTCTATTCTCTTGAATTTTGAACTAAATCATTATTTAATTCAAAAGATTCCCTTTGTCACATTCCTCTATAATTAAATAATTATTTTAATTATTTAATTATTCATTGGCCACTTAAATTAAATAATTTTTATTATTTAATTTCTCTTATCACCTCTTTGTCCATGCCAATCTTATCTTCCACATCAAGTCTTTATCTATCCATGTCTCAATCAACCTCCACCCTTGATTGAATTATCTTTAATTTAATCTTGACCATCAATCCTTATAATTTTTCCCTAACCCTAGTCCTTACCTCATCTTTCATTCTTGGCCATTGATTATTGTCATTTCATCCTAGTCCTTCATTCAAAATTGACATCCCTATAAATGACCTTGTCATTGCCATTTGTCATATATCCACAAGTTATCTAGAGTCCTCTTGTTATCTTACTATATTGCTATCTTGTTATCAAATCATTTGATCTTTTGCATCATTATTCATCTTTAGAATCTTAAATATTTTGCTTTGTCATTGTCATAAGCCATATTGCATACTTAAAAATTTGAGGGCAATCATATTATTAAAGAAAAATGGAGAAGTGCAATGAAGGTGAATCAATGGTGGCATGGAGATTTGATAATATTGTTTTATGCTTTATGTCTTTATGCTTATTTGTGCTTCATTGTTGATTAGGGTCTTATTTGCATGATTATTCGCCTAACCTTAATATTTTAGCCCTAATTATCTTGGTGAACCTGATGTGAACAACGAAATTGCATAGATACGAAAAATTAAAAATTGCATGTTATAGGTACGGATCGGGTCGCAATCACAAGTGACAGAATGATGCAATTGCTTTGCATAGGGGCACACTTAGATTCTATTTTATTTTTGGTTATTTTTTGTTAGATATAGGTTATCTAGCTTTCTGGTTTGTCAATCTAACCCTAGTTTCATATCATAGGCATCATTAGGTCATCTCTTTTTGGATTTTTTTTGTTATTTTGAAGATTACAGGTTTCCATGATGCATTCAACTGTCATTCATCAAAATCATCATTTTGGTTCACCACAATTGCCATAAATCTAAGCTGCATCTTTTCTGGTGAACCATAGTCGATATCCTGTGAAACACAATCGCAGTTTCTAAGTTGCATCTGCTCATTGTCATGAGCCACATTCATAATTTATGTGATGCAATTGCCTGTCTTTTCAAATTTTTAGATTTCATTTAAAATTTATATTCTATGTCTTTTGCATTTCATAGATTAGGGGTTTTTTGTTACTAATATCTTATTTCTAGTGGGTGGCATAGGTACCGAGGAGACATTCCTATTTACATTGATCAAACAAAACTATCTTGTCTTCTTTTTCACTCATTGGCATTAAAATTAACCTTACATTCTCACGTCATTGGGATCAATTTACCTAGTCTATATTTCACTCATTTGGTTAAAAAGAACTTGCATTGTCACTCATTGGTTTAAAATTGATCTTGCATCTAATATCTTTCTCACATATTGCTTTGAGGTTAGAAAGAATAAGTGTTTTTGTTGTCTTCCACACATTTGGATTTGGGCTTAAAATGAACTCCATGCGAGTGTGAGGCAAAGGCATTGTGTGTGCACTCTCCTTATGCTTAGTGCGATCTAGGATGACCAAAAACAATGTACTTCCTCGCTTTTGTGTATCCTTTTAGAGGGTCTGCCTTGGTGGGAAAAAGTACTCGCCCCAAGGGAATGACCCAAGTGGTAGCAAGCTAAATCCAAGCTCTTCCAAGCCGCTATAAATAAAATTCCTCTTTGACGAGAGTCATTTAGCAATGGGTGCAAATGTCTCATACCAACAAGTGTTTCCCTCAGTAGCCCCGTGAGCTATGTAAAAATCCTTCCTTAGGGAAAGGACTGGGAGGCCTCATGACTCACCATAGTCTCGAGCTAATCTTTTGTGTGTATGGCTACCTTGAATGAATTCCCTTACTAGAAACCAATTTGTTTTAGTGGCCAAAATCCTTTTTTATACACTCGTTGATCACAGGAGGTTGGACCTTCGAAGCCACCCCACATTCTCACTATTCATGTGTAGAGGCAAAAATTCCTCTTGGGGGAATTGAGACTTGGTGAGCTCGAGAAGTGAGTGCACTGTAAGGGAGAGCCTATGCCACCAAGTCTCTAGTTGTCCACCTTGAAAAAGAGTGGCTAGAGAAATCCAAGTGGGGATATCAACTAGTGGTTTCCTTGCCAACCATAGGGTATTGTGCATGTTGTCTATGTGTGTTTTCATTTGAAACAAAAAATTTCACATTCAGAAAAGACCATAAACAAGTGTTTTCAGAGTGTTTGTAGTGTTTTCCAAAACTATATTTCACATTATCACCTCAAAATTTTGACAAAATTCAACCAAAATCCAAACAAGTACATAGTGAACCACAACTAACTATCTTGAACTGCAATAAAAATTGCTATAAATTGCAATTGACAAGTCTAAGCCGCAATCACCAATTTTTTAAATCACAATTGACTATCCTGAACTGCAACAACTTGAGACAAAAATCTAACACCAAAACTAAAACAAAACCTCTCTGATTAGTCTTAAGCATAACTAGAGTATTACCTTATAGACTTGCAAGCTTTCCATTCATCATTCAGTCATTTATTTACCATTACATACCTTGCATCCATCATAGGAAAAGCATTCTCTTACCTTTTAGCTTGCATAGACCTTGGTAGAAACCTTAGAAAACTTAAGATTAGGCCATAGAGACCAAATTAAAGTTTCCCTGATTTCATCATCCTCCATCATTTTAGTCCTTTTATCATCCAGGTTGTCCCTCAACTCCCAAGGCTAGTTTGAAGGTCACCTTTGTCAAAATTTGTCACTTAGTCACCATTACCATTGAAGTCCTGGCAACCTATTGGTATCTTTGGTCCTCTTGGTTTAGTTGAGCAATCTTACCTTTGGTTTCCTCATAAGGTAGTCTATAGTCATACCTTTAGTCCCATTTCTAGGTCATTTCCATTACACTTCAATTTTACTTGCATTGGAATTACCACACTTTGGACCTCATTATGACACTTACATTTGAGATCTTGACATTTTGTCACCTTGAATCCACAGTTGGTTATCATCCTTAGGCATATTATACCTCAAAAAATCCAAAAAAACAAGTTGCATAACCTTGGTTTTAGCTATACCTTGGTCATCCTTAGACATAGTCTTTGCATAGTCATACCATATCACAAACACTACCTATTGCAAGTCTTACATGGTCAAAACTAGGTTGAAAAGGAAATGAGAAGATGATATGGCTTTCCCAATAGACAAGGACTTTATCAACCCATTTGCAAGTTCTTCACAAGGGTCTCCCAAATCATGCAAGTCACTATTTGAAAAATTTATCACTAGAGACCAAAAGGGACATATTATTGTAGAAGACATAGAAGCTTCCTCACAATACCCTCAATTTTCCTCCTTTATAGACGAATACTTAGCACACGACCCCCAACGTTACCTAGAAAAACTCTTGACAAAAGGTGCCACACTACCCCCTAGGTTTGACATAAGTACCATACAATCAATATCCACACCTAATAACCAAACTCAAGGGAACAACAAATCTATGCCACAAGTGAACACTTCAATTCCACAAGTAAACACATCCATGCCCATGGGAGGAACCACACAATATGCAACAAAATTCACACCTCCTTATTTGGCACCCAAAGCATGACACAAGGCACAACATTTACCATAGGAGCTTCATCATCAAACCCATTTGGCATACATGATCCAATAAATAGGCCTAAAATTGTCCTTAACACTGCAATGACTATACCAAATGCACAAAGCAACACACATGGTCATATCCTTGCAACCTCATCCAACCCATTCCACAACATAAACATTCCAACCCAAAACATTCCAACTTAAAACATGACATATGCATCCCATTTACAAAACCAAAATCCTTCCTACACACACACATTAAACCAAAACCCGTCACATAGTGTTGGATTGCAACATGGCCATATAGACCCAAACAATACACAAGTGGATATATTGCAAACACAAGTAATAGCCCTTCAACAACAAATGGACAACATGCAAATGACAACCAAAAAGGCATACACAATGCAAGAATTATGTCAATTTCCCTTTGACATAAATTTATACATGCCACCCTTCCCACATGGATATGTTATATCAAATTTTACAAAGTACAATTGGAGACATAATCTTGTTGAGCATATAAGAGAATTTACCAAATATTACATAGACATTGCATTTGATCCTACATATCTCATGAGACTTTTTCCATGAAGCCTTACTAGTATAGCACTTGAATGGTTTTCTAAACTCCCAATTGGCATAAGAACATGGGGTGAACTAGTCAAAAAAATCATTGAACACTTCACCTTTAACATCGACAATGAAATATAAATATCCACTTTATGTCACACTACATAAGAGGAAGGAGAAAAATTTATCACCTTTCAACGATGACGAAGCTTAGCTAGTCAATGTCCAGTTGAGATACCTGAAAAACAAAAGGTCACTATCTTCCCAGAAAACCTCAACTCAAAATTGAGAAGTGAACTAAGAGTGCAATGTTGCACATCATTTGTGGAACTAGTGGAAAAAGGCATTATCATTGAAAAGAATATCATTGACAAATGTGAACTCAAAATGGGCAACAAGAACACAAGCACCCAAAACTTCCCAAGTGACAAGAACAAATATTGGTCCCAAAATAAGAATGTCACCAACAATGGAGTTGTCGATGCAAAGACCATACATGCAAGTCCTATTATTTCACCTAGAGGCCCTCATACGTCAAACAACATATCAAGATTTGTCAACCAAACCACCAATGTTGTTCAAAACACATGACAACCAAGAACACGAAAGGAAGTTTCCAAATGACAATACACCCCACTTGGTAAACCAATCGAGTCAGTCTTCAAACAACTCTTACAGGACAATGTCATACAACTTCCTGAGCCCAAACTGTATGATCTTGGATAGTTCAAACCCTCTTGGTGGGATGACAATGCTTTTTGTGACTATCATCAAACTAAAGGACACAACCTTTTGTAATGTTGAAAGTGGAATAATATTAAAAAAGATCTCATGGAAAATTGTACTATCATGGTTAATGGACAAACACAACAACAAACTTCAAACAATGACCCTAAAGTCTTTTCTAATCCATTACATGACCATGAGAAAGGAAAAGCCCCCAATACAGGCAATAAGACCAATAATAACTTAGCTAATTACACCAACATCAAATACGACTATGGCCATTCTTCTATCATAAATCACATTCGAGCTTCCAATGAACATGTTAATACCATCACCATTAAGAAAACTCTTGGACGTGTTGTCAATACCCGTTGTGCCAAAATAACCGTCCAAGGTCCTCCACCAAAACAACAACAAACACCACAAGCCCAATATAACCTCCTTGACCAATTAGGGAAGACTCTAGCACAAATTTCTATCCTTAAATTGTTGTGCATATCTCCCGACCATAGGGTCATCTTAGACAAAGCCTTACAAAACACAATCGTACCGTCTAAATTTGTCAATAATTTTGAAGAAATGATTGGATAGTTGACCAATTCCCATGATGCTACCTTTTCCAAACAATACTACTCCACAAAAATCTAAATCACAATGATCCTTTAAATCTTGAGGTCCTTGTCCATAAAGCCAAATTTAGACGAGTCTTGGGAGATGGAGGAGCAGGGTTGAATATCTATACTTCAAAATTGGTTAAGGCATTAGGATTTTCGGAGGCATGTGTAGACACTACTAAAGGCATTATTATCAAGCCATGTGATGATGAAGAAAGAAATTCTAAAGGAATCATAACAATTCCTATTCAAGTTAGATCCATGATCATGGAAACCACTTTCCAAGTCTTGGACCTTGAATTACCATATAACCTTCTCTTAGGTTGACCATGGATTCATGCCATGAAAGTTGTTCCATCCACATACCATCAATGCCTTAAATTTACATATAACAACACCAAAATAACCATAGTTGGTGATCCTAATCCATTCCAATATTGCACTAACCTATGAGGAATACCCCAACAACAGGTTCCTATCAACCAAGAGGCATCATTGTCCAATTCATCCCATTACATTGATCCTTCTGCTCTTTCTAAAGCCTCTATTTCAAACCCTCCATCTTCCACTCCCAAAGTAGAGGTCCAAGTCAAAGGTTGTGGAGAGCATCATATGAATACATCTTATTGCATCAATCAGATGACATATCCTAAGTCATATGGAAAACCAATGATTAACATGAGGCAAACTAATGTCACTATTCATTTTCCTCCTACCAATGTTTTCACGAAATGCAAAGAATTGAGTAAAGAAATTATCAATTGTGTGTGATTAATCTATTTAGATCAATTTTACCAATTGTAGAAAGAGACAGAAGATTGTAGAAGAATGAGACAAGAAGATAAAAGTGATACAACATATATGTGGAGAAGCCCTTTTGGGAAAAAAATCCATCATAATCAATAGTGCTTGTATTATTTAACCTTAGAACAAGATTATGATAATATTGTATCAATCCTTAATTGATATGCTTCCTTTCCTTCAACAGATGTGACATCCTAACTTTACAAATAGGACAATGAAAATCCATCTCCACTCGCACAAATACCTACATAATAGTATGGTAAAGGTTTTAAACTTATGCAAGATAAAGGATATGATGGACATGGTAGGCTTGGATTACATCAAGATGGAAGGATTGAGCCAATAATTGTCTTTAAATAGCCAAATGGTCCTAGGATTGGGTTCCAACTTATTAAGATTGGCATTTCTGGTACTGTGGCACCTTTACAAGAGGAAGTGAGTGCTTATGAGGCTATCGAGACATCCAATGAAACCTTTGACCAACCCTACTATTCCATCGACTCAAATGAATACGAATGGGGTTCTGACAAATTTTCTAGTGATTATGAACTTTATGAAACATTTAGAGAACCCAATGAACTTACTTTTGATGAAATCTTCTAGCAAAAATTCAAAATTGGCTCATCACAAGACACATCAAAACCTGACATACCCCCTCATAAGAATAGGGAGGACACCATAAAATCCTTTTAGAACTATGTCAATAATTTAGCCTTTACCTTGAACCCTTTGAACTTTGATCTATTTGATGATGGCATGCCCTTGGTCTATCCCTAGCTTATTGATTAGGATCAACAAGAGCCCCTTGTCATAGATATCTTTGAGAATGACAAAGCAGTAGCTAAGTTCATGGGATTGCATGAAGGAATTCATAGCAGTGACCATAGGGTTGGCTTTACCATTGACTTGGATAACATGGCATATTTTGGGGAGTCTTTCCACCCCTCTAGTGCAAAAGTTAAAACAATAAAAATAAAAATGACGAGTCCTTAGGTGAAAACCAAAAGGCGCCTCTGGACCAAGAAAAAGAAAAAATAAAGGATGTATCTAAGGGTGAAAACCTCTCTAAGGCACCCAAGGATGGAGGGTTGTACATTCTCCCAATTAACCAAGAGAAGTCACCAATGCTAATCAAGAAATAAAAAGAAGTCAACCTTGGCACTAAAGATGGTCGTAAGATAATCCACTTTGTGGCATCTTTGACAGAATCTGAGAAAAATAAGTTATGAGCTTTCTTCAGCAACAAACAGATTAAATTTGCTTGGTCATATGCTAACATGCCTAGATTAGATCTTGAATTGATACTACATCATTTTCCATTACATCCAGATGTTAAACTTGTCAAACAAAAACTTTGAAAAATGCATCCACAAATTGCACTATTAGTCAAGGTTGAACTAAAGAAATTTTTATATGTGGGATTCATTTGATCAATTGGTTATGCATAATGGATTTCCAATTTAGTACTAGTGACATAACCAACAGGTGGTATCCACATTTGAATGGATTTTTGAGATCTAAACATGGCATGTTCTAAAGATGATTTTCCATTGCCAAGAATTGACAAAATCATAGACTTGACTACTGGGTACGAAATGTTGTCCCTTATGGATGGCTTCTCGGGATATAATTAGATTAGAATTACACCAAAATACCAACACAAGACAACCTTTACTTGTCCATGGGGCATCTAATTTTGGAACATCATGCCTTTTCGACTTAAAAGCACAAGAGCTACATATCAAAGTGTTATGACAACCATTTTCCATGATCTAATGCATACCTTGATGGAAGATTATTTGGATGATCTATTGGCCAAATCATTGACATAAGCAGAACATTTGAGAGTCTTGGACAAAATCTTCAAAAGACTGGAAGAGTATAAACTAAGGCTAAACCCCAAGAAGTGTGTATTCGGTGTGACATCAGGAAAACTTCTTGGATATATAGTTTCTAGATGAGGCATCAAAGTAGACCCAGCTAAAGTGAAATCCATAATGGAAATTCCCCCACCAGTCACCATAAGTCAATTAAGGACACTCCATGGATGATTACAATTCATTAGGCGCTTCATAGCATAATTGGCATATAAGATACATCCTTTCCAACATCTACTTAGAAAAGGAGTTCCATTTGCATGAATAGAAAAATAACAAGAATATTTTGAAAAGGTCAAAGAATACCTATTGACACCATCAATATTGATGCCACTTGTTGATGGAAGACCTCTTATTCAATACATTTCAACAACTACATCTGCATTGGGGGCATTACTTGTACAAAATGATGATGGGGGCTGTGAGCAAGCAATATACTACATCAGTCACACCTTGGTTGGGTATGAGATAAATTACAATCCAATAGAACATTCTTTTCTTGTGGTAGTCTTCGCTACTCAACGACTAAGGCACTACATGTTAAATCAGCAAACATTTTTGGTTGCTAAGATAGACCCGTTAAAGTATCTTCTCATCAAAGCAACATTGATAGGTTGATTAGCCAAATGGGTCATGATACTTAGTGAATATGACATCCAATACATTGAGAGAAAAGCTATCAAAGGACATGTTATTGCAAACCAACTTGTAGATGCACCAACTAAGGCAGATCATCCACTAGTTTTTGATTTTCTAAATGAATCTATTTTTCATGTTAGTCTCAAAAAGTGACATGGAGACTATATTTTGATGGATCACACACAAATCATGGTTCAGGAGCGGGTATATTATTTATCACTCCTCAAGGTGATGTTATCCCTAAGTTATTCAAGATCACTTTCCTGTGCACAAACAACATAGCATAATATGAAGCCCTTCTCACAAGATTACATATGGCAATTAAATGGAAGATCAAACATCTTCAAGTATATGGTGACTCTCAACTTTTAATTTGACAAGTTAATGATGATTATGACACCAAGGATGAAAAGCTTACACCCTACAAGCAAATGGTAGACAGTTTCAAGCAATACTTTGACATGATTTTGTTCCACTAGGTACCACATGTTTAGAATAAAGTAGCAGACGCCATGGCCATAATTGGCTCTCTCTTGGATATACCTGACAAGATGCCTAAATTTGAGTTCTTGGTAGAATAACTCTTGGTTCTTGCCTTTAATATCCCAGAATTTGAGATGGTGTGTGAACTCGTTGGTCCCAATTCCCCATGGTGTCAAGACATATATGATTACCTTCATGACCAAACCCTATTGCCTGACCTTTCGAGCAACCAACGTAAAACCTTTATCTGTAAAGCCTCCAAATATGCCATCATTGGTGGCACCTTTTATAGACATGCCTTAGACAATACCTTGTTGAGATCTCTCAGTGCTGAAGAAGCAAGAACAACTTTGTGTGAGGTACACGAGGGTATATGTGGAGCCCATTCTAGCAGTTTAACCCTAGCTAAAAAGATCATGAGACTGGGTTACTATTGACCAACGATGGAAAAAGACTCTTATGTCTTTGTCAAGAAATGTCTACAATGTTAGATACATAATGACTTGATACATGTGCTAGCATAGGAACTTCATCCAATAACATCACCTTGGCCCTCTGCCCAACGGGGACTTGAACTCATAGGTAAAATACATCCTACATCCGCCAACGGTCATAAATTCATCATTACCGCTACTAAGTACTTTACTAAATGGATTGAAGCTATTCCAATGACATACATAACCAACAAAAAAAATTCCAAGTTTATTCTCAACTACATCATTTTTTGGTATGGTATCCCTCAATCCATCGTTACTGATAATGGTTGTCCATTTAAAAATCAAGAAGTTCATCAACTCTATGAGAAATTTCACATTCAACACCATGTTTCCATGGCCTACTACCCATAAGGTAACGATCAAGCTAAGGAGTCTAACAAAAAAAATCTTAGAATCCTCAAAAAGACTATCAATGATGTTGGACATGATTGGCACATCTAACTTAATCCTGCCTTATGGGCCTATCACACAAATATCTATACTCCCATTGGTGCCATTCCATATTCCCTAGTCTTTAATTCTGAAG
Organism: Sequoia sempervirens; assembly: GCA_007258455.2. Taxonomy (NCBI): domain Eukaryota; kingdom Viridiplantae; phylum Streptophyta; class Pinopsida; order Cupressales; family Cupressaceae; genus Sequoia; species Sequoia sempervirens. The sequence goes on along the minus strand of VDFB02288334.1, from coordinate 16,927 downwards.
CTATCTTACCTATGGAGGTTGAAATTCCTTCCCTACAAGTATCCTTGCAAGGGCACATTGATGACAAAGAGTATCGAGTATCTAGACTACATGAATTGGAATTTTGGATGAACAAAGAGAAAAGGCATTAGATCATCTTTAGGAATATCAAAATCATCTCTGACGTAGCTACAATAAGAAGGTTTTAAATCAAAGTTTTGACATTGGTGACTTGGTCTTAATAGAAATCCTAAGAATCAAGCAGAGCGAGAAAAGCCAAGAAAGTTTGAGCCAAATTGGTTGGGTCCTTATGTTGTGACATAAGTCTTTGGATTAGGAGCCTAGCAAATTTCCATGCCAGAAGGAGAACCTTTGATAGAATTGATCAACAGTTTGCATTTGTGCAAGTTTTACGCATAGCTTTCTAGGGCCTTGTCTTAATCATAAAAAATACAAAAAAATCAAAAAAACAAAAAAATCATTACCTTGATGAAAACTTGGAAAATAGGCGTCCTGGTAACATAAAAAAAAAGAGACGAGAAATAATTCGTCTAATATTAAAAACCACTTCGGTGGTGATTTAGATAAGTACCATGGCGAAAACCTGACAAACAGGTGCCATGTGTAGTTGACTTTGCTACTTTGTCTATCATCATTCTAATCTGACTTCCCTTTCATATCACTTATCTTTTCCTTCCACGTGTCTTATCATTTATCCTCTTCATATCACTTATAATAAATACTTGTCCTTTCCATAACTTGGAACGATTGACATCAAACACACTTTGCATCCCCATTCCATGATTCTATTCCTGTTAAATTTGTCTTATACCCGACTGGGGGCAGGTACTTGACTTACATCATTTGGATCTTACACTTGGTGTTTAGAGGTCATAAAGCCAAAAAAAAATCATAAAATGTCCTGAAAAAAGATTAAAAATCATAAAATGTCTTAAAAAAAAATCCAAAAAAATCATAAAATGAAAAAAGACAAAAAAATCATAAAACCTCAAAGTGACAAAAAAACCAAAATATGTCAAAAACCCAAAAACATCCAAATAATTTTCAAAATCCCAAAAATAGAGTCAGATTTAGTCGTGTCAGTTAGTCCATGTCTCGTCAAACTACATTGCCTCTATGACTGGACGTAGGCAAGGCCATCTGTTGATGTGCCCCTGAGGCATTAGGTCAATGCTTTTAGGTTTGTCAGAATAAAATCATGACTTAGTCATTTTTCAATAAAATAAAGTCAATAGTCATGTTGAACTACGAGGTCTCTGCGCATTGCTATGTAGGCAAGATCATCTGTCAATGAGCCCCTGAGACCTAGGTTAGTCCTTTAGGGTTTGTCGTGTTGGTCAAATAAGTTAGACATTGGCAGCATAGACACAAACAGTTGTCAAAACATTAGAAAAGTCACACATCAACAAGAGAACAAGTCAACAAGGTCACTTGGTCAAATCAAACAAATTGTCAAACAGTCAAAACCATCAAACAATCAACTTATGTCTTATACAGGATGTGTCTTTCCCGAAAGTAGATGTTGTCATTAGTTAATATTTTGTCATTTGTCTTATATAGGTGGCTACATGATCGAAACCAAACTCGACATTTTATACATGTTTCCTCTCCTGAAACTAGACTTCGTCAAACAATCAATTCATGAATTACCTAGTCAATTAAACGTCAAACAATTAAATATTGGCAAACACTCTAAAATGGTTGTTGAATTTGTGGTTTGTTTTGTCTTATCTATTTTTTTGGATTTGTCTTTGAGTTAGGTTACTAACTCTCTCAAGGATGTCCCATGAAGGATTTAGAGGAACGATGATGTTTCTTGACTCTTTTATTTGGATGTTGTTTGTGGATTGTCTTGGAAAAAAAGATTGGGGCAACTTTGCCCTTAGTATGAGCTAGGACATTCCTTGTCTGCGACTATTTTGCAAGTGGATGACCTTGCACACCTTGGTCTATGTCATACCATGGTTTTTGTTGTCCATTTTTTTCATTTTAACGCCCAATGATGATTTAATGCAACGCCTAATATGCATTTGACAAAATATTGAAGGTTCTTTCTTCATACTAACATCCATATCTTCCATGGTAACATTTCTTCTATCCTTCATCCTCTAGTCTTCTCATCAATTTCAAGAGCACACTCAAGCTTTTTGAACCCAAATGTCCTCTCAAGGGGGCATACAACAACCCTCCTCATCATCTTTCCTCATCCTCTTCATACTGGGGCATTTATTGACTAAATTTCTTTGATACAACGTGATAAATTGCATTGTATCAAAGAGGGACAAAATGTAGACACAAAAAATTGTCTTAGGCCTATGACTTATAAATTCTTCACAATTTCCCCTTTCATCATTGATAATTAAATAATTTTTAATTATTTGATTATTTCTTAAAGTCATAAGTCTTCTATTAATTAAATAATTTTAATTATTTAATTAATTAATTTCTATCTTTATTCCTCCTTGATTAATTAATATAATTACATCACTAATTAATCCCTTTCTTTCTAAAATTAAATAAATTCCTATTTATTTAATCCTTATGCCACTTTCCACTATAATTAAATAATTATTTAAATTATTTAATTATTCATTAGCCTTTTCTCGCATAAATTAAATAAATTTTATTTATTTAATTTGTTGGATTCTCTTGAATTTTGAATTAAATCATTATTTATTTCAAAAGATTCCCTTTGTCACATTTCTATGTAATTAAATAAGAGCTGCAGTGTAACAAAGTTCTTGCCAAAAAGTTATAAAATAGTTATGCTTTAAAAAGTTAGAAATGAAAATATTGATGACAAAAAGTTATAAAATATTTATGTTTTAAAAATTTAGAAATGAATTTATTGATGAGGTGAGACTGTTGTGTAACAAAAACAAATGATTAAGCTAAGGATTGTATTTGTTGTTATAACTTTAGTTCTAGAGAATTCTTAATTACCAATTATTATTTGTGCATTTGCATATGAATCCAATTGAATGCCTTTCTATATCATTATGGAAAATTTTATTATTGCAACCCTAACTCTAACACTAATTAAGCCCTAACCCTAAACTAATTGAACTCGTTTATAACCCTAACTCTAACACTAATTGAACTATAATCGTAACCCTAGGTATAGTTGAAACCTAACCCTAATTGTATCAAACCCCTAGAGAACTCTAATTGAACCCTAGCCCTAAAATAAACAATAACCCTTACCTTAATTGAACCCTCCAATACTAGCCCCAATTTAAGACTAATCTTAACCTTGACCTTAATTAAACCCTTATTGAATTGTAACCCAAATTGAATACTAATTGAACCCTAACCCTAAGTGAATAGAAACCTTAATTAAATTCCAACCATAATCCTATTTGAATTTTGAACCTAATCATAACCACAATTCAACCCTAACCTTAATTGAACCCTAAGCCTAAACATGACTTCAATTAAGTTTAAGGTTCAAATATGGTTAGCCTTTAATTAAAATTAGGTATAGGATTGAATTAGGATTAGAGTTGGGGTTGGAGGTAAAGATTAAGGTTCTATGATAAAGCTCGAGGTTAGTGTTAGGGTTAAATTGGGGCAAGGGTTAGTATTAGGGTTAGGGTTATGGTTCAATTAGGGTTTCATTAATGTTAGTTTTAGAATCATAGTTATGTTTAGGGTTGGATATAAAATTAGAGTTAGGTTTGAAGTTAATTAGTGTTAGTTTTAGGGTTGGGGTTATGGTTAGACTTATAATTAGTGTTAATATTGGGACTAGATTCTATCACTTTAATAAAAATAATTTTCTATAAATTCATTTTTTTTTTTGAAATTATATAATTTAAAATATTTTCAAATTTACCTATGTTGATATATGAGAGATATAGCAAATATAAACTCTATACAATTTATAGTTAAATTTAAATTATTTTATTAAATAGTTAAAAAATTTAAGTTGCTTATAAATAATTTAAGCTATGAATGTTATAATATACAAAATAAATTTGTTTTCAATGTTTCTTCGTTAGTTTAAAAGGTTCAATTAGGGTTATAATTTAATTAAAATTAGGTATAGGGTTGAATTAGGATTAGGGTTGGGGTTATGGTTAGACTTATAATTAGTGTTAGTATTGGGGTTAGATTCTATCACTTTAATAAAAATAATCTTCTATCAATTAATTCATTTTGTTTTGAAATTATATAATTTAAAATATTTTTTAGATTTACCTATGTTGATATACGAGAGATATAACAAATCTAAACTCTATTATATGTTAAAAAATTTAAGTTGCTTATAAATAATTTTATGTATTTTTATAATTAACTTGACATTGTGTATAAAAAAGTTTAAGTTATGAATGTTATAATATAATAAGTAAATTTGTTTTCAATATTTATTTGTAATTTAAAAGATGTGCTGGAATACTGTTGCAATCACTGATGATTAAATTTTTATTGATGGTTAAAATAGATTGGTAAGTAAATTTATCTATAATAAGTAAATTTATCATTGATATTTTCTTGATAAGTAAATCAATATTTCATAAATTTATCTATAATTTTTATTGTTATCTACTGAAATTGCACCCTTATCAAATTGTAGAACTTGATACTTCAAAGAAAAGAACCTCCGGAGAAGGCCGACTTCCTTGTTGGGTCATCACCTAAAACTAGTGATTTTGAAAGGAAAAGGGAGAAGGAGAATGCTTTAAAATTAAAATTAAACCCTATGGTGATGCACCAAATTGACAAGAGCAATGAAACACTCAAGTTACACTTGAATACTCATGATGGACATAGGATTGCACAACAAGTTTATGTAGATTATACATAAGTATTTCACAAACAGGTTTGACATGCACACACTTTCAAGAAGGAAAAGCATATTTTTCACAAATTAAAATCTCACGTGCAATTGAGTAAACACAATTTGTAACCTACATAATACTGATTTTGCAAAGAAAGGCATGTTAACATGAGACAAAATTATAAGGAAAAAGAAAGATTTCACAAAGTAGCTTGATCAATCACCTGAAAATGCACAATATTTTACAAGAACTAGAAGGAAAATTGAACCATCAATGGTAACCAAGGTAAATTCTATATACCATGCTCCAAAATGAGTTACAAAAGTTTGCTAATCTGAGAAAAGGACTACAAAAAGTCACAAAATTTTGAAAAGCATAAGAAGAACCCCTTTTTCAAAGAGGCACAAATGCCATATATACAAAAAAGTGTTGGCCCCTTCCCTAGGGCTTACAAAAATATCTGCCTCTAGTAAGATCTGCCCTTAGATCTTTTGAATCAAGTTACATCTGCATTCAATGTGTATTCTCGCTGTCCACTTTTGAACCTCCTTTACCAGCCGATATCCCAGCTGTCCCTGTGACTTGTGGCCTCTCTGCAATCCTCTTGTTCTAGACCATTCCGCAAGTTGACCTTCTTCGAGAAGTAGCATCAGGCGCCCCTTGAACTGAATTCGCATGTCCTCATCGTCCATTGAAGGAAAGTGGATCCACTTCATTTATGCTCTGTTGATCCTCCTGGCACTAGTCAAGTTGCCAACGGTTCACCTGTAGCTCACTCTGATTGGTTGAACTCGTGCCACATAGATTTCTAGACGGTCAGAGGTCCTTCAGACAGAATCGCATGTTGGTGAGACACTCACTATGTCTCCCCAATGCGATTACATGCCCTTCAGCAGTTATCGGTATAGCTTACAATTGTCGGTGAGACCTCATAGCACACAAAAGTTATATTGATATCACAAAAAACCATCAGCAAGACAATCGTTATTAGTCAAAGGTCATAGCGAGTTCCCATCGGTCACACCGATATCCCTTTTCATTGGCCAGACTATCGACAAAATATATCACTTTCGGCAAGAGGTCTTGCCGAAAACACCTGACAGTAGATAGCACTTCAACTAGGCCATTGACAAGACTTCATCGAGTCGGCAAGATGTTATAGTGAACCCTTCATCTTTCTCCTCGAGATCAAACCTTTCTTTGGCCGAGATCGCCATCAGTCGGGGGGACCTTATAACGCACACAACTCGCTCTCCCCGAGATCATTTCATTTTGGGGAGACCCTACTTGGTCGGAGAGACCTTTCGCTGAGCTTGAAACACTACGCTGAAGGGAGAATCCTTCGGCGTGACTAACATCCATCGGTGAGACATTTTGTCGATAACACCTCTTCTTGCTGAGACCTCACCTCCTTTGGCAAGACCTTATATCGAAGCCACCTTGTTTCGACAAGAGCTCATATCAGTTGGGAAGACTTTACCATGTCGGCCAGACATCATGCTGAACTCAAACCACTCTCCTCAAGCTCAAACATTTCAGCAATATGTTATGCCAAAGGCAATAACCTTCGACGAGACATCCTCGGGTCAACGAGACCTTTTACCGAGTGCATTCTGCTTTCCTTGAGCCAACTCCTTTCTTTTGGTGAGATACTGGCAAGTCGGGAAGACGTCACGCAAAAGCCCCATCATTCGGCCATACATTACGTCGAACACAAAATATTTCGGCGAGACTAGCCTTGTATGCAACGGTCAGCGAGACTTCCTTGGTCGGGGAGAGATAGAAAACTCATGGTGACCAAAATGTCTCAGCGACTTGAGGATTTTTGAATGAATATAGCACAACAGCCAGTCGGCAAGACATCCAGCTAGTCTTAGCGACTTTCTTCCTCAGGAGTTTTGTGCCAAATTTGACTGAGGCAGGCTTTCCAATAGACTTCCCTGTGAAATAGCATCGGATGAAGACCTTCCCAATGGCCGAAAAGCCACATTTAATCCACGTGCCAAATTTAAAAGCGTAATTTCCACTGGATGAACGTAGATGAAAATTAGGTAACACTTATTAAATTTTTCTTATCTATATTTAAATTGTTTATGTGTTTTTATAATTAACTTGATATTGTGTATAAAAGGTTTAAGTTATGAATGTTATAATATAAAAAAATAAATTTGTTTTCAATGTTTATTTGTTAGTTTGATATAATGTTACATACTAATGATTAAATTTTTCTTGATTAGTTAAGTGATATTACACAATTATTCTATGTTAATTTAATGTTATGAATGCTATATAATATAAAGAAAAATATTTCTAATATATTTTTAATGCATCTTTATATTTTATAAACAAACATCTAAACTAAAAATGTGATTGTAAAAAAAATAAAACTTGATGAGTAAACATACATTTAAGTTAAAAGTAAAATTATAAAACAAATTGTAAATTTATTTTATTTTTCTATTTATATATATATTAAGAATTATCTTTTAATATTATAAATGTTAGTCTACTAATGTCTAATAAAATTTATAACTATTAAAAATGACTACACACAATAAATTATAATTTTTCAAATCAAATTGATATAATATATATATATATAACATAATAAAATATTTTGAACTAATATTTTAGTAATAAATGTTTTATTTTTATTTTTGAACTTTTTAAATTTTATATCTATGATATGGATGCTAATAAAAATAAATAAATGATGTTCATTAATAAATTATAATTGAATTATATTTTAGAATAAAATACTTTGAACTAATATTTTACTCATAAATTGTTTTATTTTTATTTTTCAAATATTAATTTATATAATTTCTGAGAGGCGTTATCTGATGAAAGCATTCAAGGAATATTCTCATTAAAGCTTAAGCTCCATTGAAAATGTGTGGAAGTGGAAGTCTATTTTGAAAATCAAAATATTTTGCCTTTTCTATTTTTCCTAACCGATTTTGAAAATCTCTTTAAATTTTTTTTTCTATTTTTCCCTTACATACTTATCTATAGGCCTTTTTTCTCATACATGCATGATGTGCGGTAGTTATAAAAGCTGTCATTGAAGGTTTACGCCAAACAATCCATGTCAACAATTCTGTATATATACTACCCACTCCTTACCGCTTTAACATCTCATCTTTCAGCTCTATCTTTCTTTCACACAGTTCAACGGTGCTATGCATGTTGAAAACCTAATATGCAAAGGGATCAACGAAAGGTTCAAAAAATAGGTTCGTTATTTGAAGAGATTCAAGTGTAGCATATCTCTGAAGATGATGACTCCTACGTGCACTCCCTTGAGCATGCATGATTTATGTAGCTTGCATGCATGCTTCTTGTTTTCGAAGAAAATTTAGGACTTTTTTTTATTTTTTTCCCCCTTCTGTACTGCCCAGGAGCTCCGTAATAGAGAAGGAAATAAGAGGGGTAAATAGCTATATTCACAAGTATGTGGGAATTTCATGATAGTCCAAGTTCAAATTATGGGATCTTGAATTTGTTAACGAATTATATAGGTGTTGCAATTGGTACCAATACCGCACCAACAAAAGTTCCGTGACTAAAATTCATTTTTTAGTTGGTTACGGATTAAAGTAAGCCATGTCTTATCCCATCTTTAATTTAGAAAGGAAACCCGACATCTTGGGTTTAGTGGTTTAGATATGCTTTAGCTTTTTGCATTCAGTTGTAATGGAAATTTAATATTTTCACCTTTTGTTTGTAATTGATTATAGGTGGGTTCTTATGTAATTCTCTAACTAGATAGACATCAAGCATTTTTGGGATTAGGTAGCTATAACTAGCAATCACACCTTGGGGTGCAATGGGTACGCTGAAGACAATATATTGATTTTTTTTGTTAATTTTGTTTACTTGAAAATGGGAAAACCGATTGACAGCTGTAAATGAAGTATTTCCCCGAATTATATTTGGACTATTACATGTGACAATCCAAGCAACCATCCACAAATTGATTGCCACAGTCTGAATTGGAATTTGGAAAAGACAACTATTAAAGGATACTTTGTAAATATATTAAATCTGCAGCAATACACAAATCTTTCTAAAATGGCAAAATCAACAATACAAAAATCTTCAAACATGCAGAAAAATATATCTACACCCAGAAAATATAAAATAAAGTTTGTGACCCCAATAAGTCAGGAGTAGTACACAGTGGTAAAATCCACAATCCAAGCATTATCAATTCAACCTATTCCATCTTCCATATTACTATTGTATGTCATTAAGAATTTCTCAATGATTTGTTTTTTGATGTTTATTTTTTCTATAATTCTTTCTGTAGGTAGCTTGATGTTTATATTATGTAGATTTGATGACACACAAGTGTTTGTTTATTGAATGTCAAGTCAAATTTGATGAATAGTTCTCTGATGTCAATGAACAGTAAGTTTCTTTGCAAGTAAGAAATACCATAAAAGGTCAAAAGAGATGAGGTTTTCTATTTTATGGGTCTAAAAAGAAACTGAATAATCAATTATTTTCCACGATCTATTTGAACGATTAAAATCCCTATGTCTAAATGAAATAAAAATATACTTCCATCTCGAATGTAATTGATCAAGCAGGCATATCACATTATTTGTGTTTCTAATTATTTTATTAGTCATTTAAACATCCTTGGTCTAGAAAACAAGAGACGTTGCACTCCTAAATATAATCCAACATTTTAGTGCAATCCAAATTGGAGAGCAACACATTCAAAGTCTGTATAGTATGACCCTTTCCCATTTTAGAAAAAAGAGCTAAAAATCATTTATATACCAATACTACAACATTGATTACCTTAAACATATAACAGACCTTAAGCTTCCATAGCTAACCTCTGATTGTTTATTTCTTATAGTTGCAGACAGATTCAGACCTCAAAATACGGATTTGGCTGATCTCCTGAGATAAATTGTATGTTGCCATAACCAGCAACTTACAGATTTGCAAAATGTGAAAGCTTAATACATAGTATTATGTTGTTACATTATAATTTTTTTTAGAAATCTCTTTTTTGTTTTACAACCAACAAAATGATATTTTTATTTTCTATTTAGTTGTAATGTACTCTTTATATGATTATTATTGAATCAGAAATCATGGCTGTTAGTTTCAGAGATGTAAAAACTTTGGAGTTTGGTCTGATTATTTTCTATGGTTTATTTGAAGCTCTCTCACCCCACAAATCATGTTGGGTTTTGGAGGGACCTTGTACTTTTAAAATTGGATCACAATTAATATGAAGGAGATCAAAATATTCTTTTAAAGAATGTAGATTTTTTTAAATATAGGTTTCAGACAACCAAAATTGACACAAAATTATCTAATGTCTTCCCTTTTCCCTCCTCTTAACAAATAGCCTGTTGAAATTATCTAATATGTTTTCCCTTTTTCCCTTGGTCTGTGGTAGTTGTGACCTCTAGACTGTTGAAATTTTGTGTGCCAATCTTATGAAACTTAACATTATTAGAAATATGCTTATCATGCTTATTTGTAGAGTTGCCATACTAATTTCTATTATGTATGTGTTTACCTACGGTTATTAATATTTTTGGCTACAAAGTAAGAATTATTACTCTGGAACATCCCTGATGTAGAGCGATGTGCAAGTACTTATGCCAGTGAACATTTGGTTCAACACTGCAAAAACAGCTGGTAGATTTTTACTATCCCATATTTCTAATTGTATTTCCATGGCTTACAGACGTTTACTTATCAAAAATGTAAATAAAGAAATGATTGCAAGATCCCAAGGCTTTTTGTTGTTTAATATGTTCATCTTTGCAAATTTAAATACCATGTTTAAGCAACCCTGCTTCTTGTGTCCAGCAGTGGTAAAAAAAATGCAGTTGACAAAAGAAAATAAAGATGCCATGGTCAGGATCTCAAGGAATCTTATATTTTTAGAGGCCCTAACAATATGTTGCCTGATGTAACCATATGTAGCTTTGTCTTGTTTAATATATTCATCTTTGTGAATTTAAATACCCATGGTAGCAAGAGAAAGATTTGTAGATATAAATCACTAAGTGCATACCATTCTTAAAGTAGGAGAATGTGTTTCAAGGGATTGAGATTCTTTACTTATAAAACCACTATATATCATATGCTCATGTTTAAATGGCCTCCACATGTGCCTTCCTTGTGGGGTTTTGGCTGGCAATAAATTCTTGGACTGAATGTTTTATAATTTCCACCGTTGAGGATGTGATCTTCCATTTTTTCCTTAGAGTCTTAGATGTCCATCACATGTTACTTTTAACTTCTTTGGCAATAAGGAGATGCGTATAGCCATAAAACTCCATGATGCTAAGCAATAATCTTTGGAGATGCTTTAAAATATTTTAGCATGTCTGACCATTACCAAACATCACTGCTGTGACATTGTTAGGGAGGCCCTTACATTGCAATTTCAACACAAACTACAAGTTCTTCAACATGGATATGCATAGAAGTAGGAATGCAGAGATCTTTATTTAATACATTAATTGTAGGTTGATCTTGCATCTGGCTGGAGAGAATGGCTGCCAATTGTTGTTGCTAGTTTTGTTAAGCAGAGGGAATTGGCTATTTTGAATTAAAAAATGCAAATTATCACAGTAAAGAATATGTTAATGGGAATAGCTGAGTAAGTTTCTGCTTAACAAATAGCCAATTCTTGCTTGGAACTATGATAACAAAGCATAAAAGCCTAATAGAAAATGCCCTTGCCTAGACACAACATAACCCCTCAACTTGAGGAGAATGAATCAAGGGTTTAAATCCCTCCACATGACAACAACAGAATAAATACGCAACAAAGCTCAATAAAAAGTTACCCCTCAAAAAGATAAAACACGTACTCACTCCATTTACAAGTATAAATCAAGGGGTTAAACCACTCCAAATGACAACAAAATACCTATAGAGGATTTCACTCAATAATATTTTACAAAAGTTAAATGTCTATGTCATCATGCATTTGAAATAGATTATTACATTGTCTAACTTTTGGCAGAATACTGTGTATAGATGAGAATTACTTATAAATACATGTGACAATTGAAGATCTCTTTCCAATACAAACAAATGACCCTTTTAACTATTTTTAAATAAATCTCTTAACAAAGATGTGCACCAATCAAGGTCTCAAAATATGCCTCCTACTTAAGTTTCAAGCTTTCTCTGAATGTGAAAGATAGAGATAAGAGTCTATGGATTTCTAAGCATTCTGTAAAACATATACCATGGGAAATTATGTAGAAAAAACTAAATATTTAATTTCTTATTTTTATTAATATTATATGTAAAGTCATAAACAGACCACTTCATGTAGAAACCTGCATAAAACCCCATTTGTCATCACTTTGTCATATTGTCATGTTCTTCATTTTTCTGTACCAGAAAGTATGGAATGTCATATGGATATCAGTGAAAATTAGTAACAGGAAAGCTGACAATTCTGTTGATTGGGAACTGTGAGCATCATATGGAGCACAATGGCATTCTTAATTACATGCATAATGAAAAAATGTATAGAAAACACTAAATAATCAAATTCTTATTTTTATTATTGATATTTAATCATCATTCCAAATTGCATGCATCATGCAAAACCATAAAGGAAAAGCTAAATATTTAAATTTCTTATTTTATTCATAGTTTTAAATACAGGTAAAACCACTTCCTGCAGAAAATTGTTTACACCCATTTTTGGCACTTTATCACATTCACTTTTTAGATGAAATATCATTATTATAGCATGAATTGAATGGCTTTTTGCAATGCAATTATAACATTTGGAAACGTTCCAAAGATGTAAAAAGATCCCCATATTAAAACGTCCTTTAGGCTAGGCTTTCAATTGGTATAGCAATAGCAGTTGGGAAAATTTCTTTACATAAATGCTTTGGCAAGCTGCATGTCTATGGACCTTCCTAGCCAGCTATCTGATCATCTAGAAACAAATGCTCCTATATAAAGCCTAATAATATTTTTTTTGGATAATCCTTCAAGATATGAGCACACCAGTAGAAATGTCTATAAATTCTTGTTGAGAGACATTGACTAATTATTTCTCATTATTACAATAACGATTTGTCTATAATTTTTGTTAGAAGCAAATTCACACATGCTTTTGCTAAACCTGTTAATTATAGAATCTGACAATAATTATGAATTACAATATCAAAGTCTGATGATACTAAGCTTCATAGTTCCCTCTATGGTAATTATGTAGTCTTTCTTATCAAATTTAGGATTATTCATCTTCTTAGTTCCCTCTATTTGTAGGACACCTCAAATGGAAAATAACAAGATGAAGATAAGATGAAGATAAAGGCTCTTAATGAATAAAAGGATTGCTAAAGAGTTTTAATAGAAATTTAAAAAATAGTTAAACTTTCACTGGATTCAAATTCTAACCATCTTAAGACAGGTAAGTATCAATTGTGTTGGTTATGCCACTTAAAGGAGTTGCTAGGTTAACCTGCATAATTAGAAAATTCGAAATGGACAATTATGGTGCCTTAATGATAAGGCTGCACAGAGGAACTTACTGATTCCAGTATGCAAGACAACAAAAAAATTAAATTTGACAATAGAGGGAACTAAGAGGGTTAATAATCCTAAATTAGACAAGGAAGACAAATATCCCCTACAACAATGCATTCACCAGGAGGCAATGTAAAAACCAACAACCCCTAGAACACTTAAGGCACCCACCCTAATGTTTTAAAGCATCTAGACAGCTTGGAAATGAATCGACATAGGCCTTAGCGGACATGAGCATAATTTTTAGAACAGTGATTAAGGACAAACTAATCTAATGGTTTTCTGACGCAATCATCAGTTTCTCTGACTCACACCTAGCAAAAGACCTTCAATAGTATTGTCATTTTTTACTGTCCATTCTATTTCTCATACTACTTACCTACTAAAAATTTCCTGTAATTTTGTAAAGTACTCTAGCAAGTTTTGAAACCACTTAACTACTAAAAATTTCCTGTAATTTTGTAAAGTACTCTAGCAAGTTTTGAAACCACTTAACAAAAGGCCTGCAAATTTATATATAAGATTAAGGCCCTCTAGGAGTTCAAGGGACATCCAGGACTTCTAGACCTTCCATAAGGAATTAGGGATCCTACATATTAAAAGTTTCTTTAGCCCTAGCTACCATAAAACTCTCTTAAGCATTGTAGACTGAATTAATCTAGCAAGTTGTAAACCCGCAAACCCGGTCAGAATAAGGGTTGGGAATTTATGGATAAGATTAGCGCCCTCTAGAAACTTGAGGAACGTCAAGCACTCATAGATCAAGGATAAATAATCTCTGGACATTAAGCATGTGGTGGTAATGAGGTAGACCCGACAGCCAATTACCGAGGGATGTGGTTATGTCACAAAAACTCTGAATGTACTCTACAACAAACAAATGTTAATCATAGGGATCAAATACCATTGGACTAGAGTGATTAGATCATAAAAAGATTGCACACGGCATAAAAGCATGACCTACAAATCAAACAAATATCACGAACCCATCTTAAATATTTCCACATAAAAAATAAAGAAAAAGGTGAAAAATCCATAAGACCATTTGTTTTTGGCAAATAACTCATAAATTTTCTCAACGGCTGCCAGAACAACAGAAAACAAATAACAATAAATGATTTCTGCAAAGAAGCCCAAAACAATGGGTGTGTATTTCCTCAGTAAGAAAATGTGGAACTACCAATTGTTTGTGAGGAGGTATTCCAGTACGGTGGAAAAAGCTGACTTTCCTTATGGTATTCCATTACGACGGGATTTAACCCTATCTAGGTTGCACATGAAAAGACTTGAGAGCAAGATGTCTCTCTATTAAATAGAATGCATGGACAGGGAAAAGGTTGAAAACTGTACTGTAGAGTCGTAGACAGAGAAACAGACAAGCAACAAATATACCAATTTTAATGTTCTGAATAAATGACGAAACTATACAGTTTTCTTTCCTTATGAAGCTGCAAATGGGGGCTCGAAACCCTCTGAATTTTCTGGCAATGGCTAGGAACTAAACGTAGAATGCAACCAACTTACCTCAAGAATCTGCACAATCTGTGTGTTTATGTCAACGATGTCGTCGAAAAAGAGAATATTTAGAGAATCAAAACTTCTGCATCATTCATCTCCATGCCCATTTTTTATGGGATTGGTTTCGTTGTGGAAGGCATTCATCAGCGTGCCTTCTGAGAACAGAGAAGCCTCCCTAATTTCTGGTATTGACATTCTGCTACAATAAACGAGACCCACAATACTATTAGTACATCTGTTAGAGATCTCGTAAATATGCAAATGTCCACTTTCAGAAATTAAACCCTAGCACCGCCATGTTCACCACCGCCCATCTCACCATCCATAATAAAGTATGCACTAACTGCTACACGGAAAAGCCCGATAGTGGTAGCTTAATAAAAGCAGTGAAAATAACAAAAGAGGCTGAAAAATGATGAGCAGGTTAGAGATACATTACATATTAGTCAGTCCGTCTAGTAGATTGTAGCCCTAAAAGAAGTTCTGCAAAACTTAGTGGGGCGCTTTGGCGTAAGGGAATATAGCATTGAATGAAAGGTTGGAAATCGGTGAGTTCATGGAGAGGTTAGGAGGACTATGGACAAAGAGGGTCTAGGCATTGAGTTTTGGAGGGTTGCAATTATCAACTACAACCAACATATCAAATGCAAAGGGGCGACATAAGTTCTACATTGCTGGGCATTTTTATCTACAGCTACGATTTTATTTTATGAATGTTGACACCATTCTGGTGTCAAAATATGCTAATGTCCAGGTCAGAAAACTGTAATTTAATTTCTTACTATCTTCTTGTGTGAACATCAGTCTGTTATAATGGATTTTATGAGTTCAATGAATCAAAGAAATGTTTGGCTTAATGCAATTGGCTCAGATTTTATCTTGGTATCACATTTACATACATGTCAAAACATTTGTGAAATCCCCTTCTTTCACTTATCTCCTTACCACGATTTTGAAGTGCCATTTTTACGGCAGAGCCAGTGGGATGTGGGCAAGGTTGAGGAGCTTTCGGTGATGAACCAAACTCACTGCTGATTTGATTTTTGCTCGTTAAAGGTCTGATTTTTGGTTTGTAATCTGTTTTTCTTGTTTTGGTGTTTTTGTGGTTTGATGCCAAATGATTTTAATAATTTTCTTACAACCATATGCATATAAAAATTCAAATTAAACTAACTTATAAAGATAACTCAAAGGAACTCAATACACTAGTTAAGAGACCTTCTTCATTCACAAAGAGTGCTAAAATTATATTCCTCTTACATGCATTTCGGAATGAGACATCATTTACAACTAATGACAAACTTGCAGCCAAGATGCACTGTGAACAGTGCTTGCTACAGTACCCACGCCCATGAAATTGCTCATACAAATTTAAATACAAGTTTCTCCTACCAATTTTTCATTGAAATGTCTTCTAGGATGATGGGCACCCACTTTAGGAGTAAAAGCAGCTGCAAGAAAGAGGCGTTTTCCTTACTTGTGGATGTTGAAACCCTTACTTCAAAGCGGCTGGCTGTAGGTGCATAATCAGCTCCCAAAATGTTCATAAATTCGTAGTAACACCTTCAAGATGACGAATGAAGACTTTAACAGCAACTTCCCTTCCGGTAGATGTCTTCAAACACTTGCAATCAACAAAATATGGCTCCCACGAAGCCACAAAACTCAGACCTGCACTTTAAAGTGGTCTTTCACACTCTCAAGATGCATAAAATCCTAACTACAAGCCCAATCTAGGCTTACCCACTGCAGAAATCAGGAAACCCTAGTTTCCTTCTCTCCCAAACTCCACACTTCAAGTTTCACTCAACAAATAATCTCAAGCATGAGAAGTTCGAACTTTCTCTTCTCCTTTTATAATTTTCACTTGAAATCACTATTCATTAAAAAAAACCACTATTCACTTAAGTTATTTCTTTTTTCACTTTATCAGTGAATAGTAACAGCAAAATATAAAGTGACCCCTTTAACAAATAGACACATGGTCCCCAAGCCTGAGTAAGTGAAATAAGTGGTGATGAACAATATTTTAAGCTCCAATTACACGCCAAACGCGCAAATTCATATCATCACCGACTCCG
>VDFB02288333.1:0-27845 GCA_007258455.2 Sequoia sempervirens | reverse complement strand
AAACACTTGCAATCAACAAAATATGGCTCCCACGAAGCCACAAAACTCAGACCTGCACTTTAAAGTGGTCTTTCACACTCTCAAGATGCATAAAATCCTAACTACAAGCCCAATCCAGGCTTACCCACTGCAGAAATCAGGAAACCCTAGTTTCCTTCTCTCCCAAACTCCACACTTCAAGTTTCACTTAACAAATAATTTGAAGCATGAGAAGTTCGAACTTTCTCTTCTCCTTTTATAATTTTCACTTGAAATCACTATTCATTAAAAAAAACCACTATTCACTTAAGTTATTTCTTTTTTCACTTTATCAGTGAATAGTAACAGCAAAATATAAAGTGACCCCTTTAACAAATAGACACATGGTCCCCAAGCCTGAGTAAGTGAAATAAGTGGTGATGAACAATATTTTAAGCTCCAATTACACGCCAAACGCGCAAATTCACCATGTCACCGACTCCGGATACCAATACTGCCTTTAACCGACCAAGTGCCCGTTCAAGTGATCCTCTATCCAGACCCATTAGCCTACGAGGATCGACATAATAGGCTAATCCAATGACTGATGCTCGCGAAAGAATGGGGACATTACGATTTTCATCTAGGCTTTTGAGTTGGGTGCATTTGGAGACTCCTTCTGGGCGCATTTCATAGGGTCTTCTCCACATTACGTGCCTTAGAAAATTCTTCAAACTTGAGGGCGCATTTACTAGGTGGTAATTCCATTTTTTCCTTAGAAAATTTTCTTTCATCCCTGCTTATGATGGGTGCATTTAAGAGGGTCTCAGGCAACTTTTTGTGACTTAGAAACTTTTTAGCTTTTCCATGCCTTGGGCGCATTTTGATGGGGGTCAAGCACTTTTCATTGCCTTAGAAAGTTTTTATGCCTCCTTCACAAGATGGGCGCATTTAGGGGGGTGTACTGCCATTTTCAATGCCTTATCAAAAAAATTTCCAATCATCCTTACACCTTGGGCGCATCTTGATGGGTCTCCTGCCTGTTGGCGGGTGTTTTATGACTGCACCAACACAGAATAAAGTTTCCCAACGGTCACTCTTTCCTCTCTTGAACAAAGTCTCCTACATGCGAAGATTGCGAGAAAGATCATGCATTTAACTCCAAGGTTCCTTCATGCAGTGGATAGTCTCAATTGGCTTGATGTGATTTGCTGGTAATCTCAAGGGGGACTTACGTAATTGTTCAGCTACCGATCAAAGAGAAAAGGGATTTTGTGGGATTCGAAAGGTATGTCAATGTAGCACAAGTTTCCTAAACTAACCAGAAATGTACTGAATTGAATGGTTGCAGGGATTAGAAAAGCTATGGACTAATCTATGTGTGGGACGTGGAGATGAACTTTCACAAGCCTCAACCAGACTACGCTTTGCCTCACTTCGGACAGCTTCCACAGAATTGGTGCAATCTTCAAGGGGAGTATCTAGAAATGTTCAGATTACAATTCAACAATGAAGAAACCGTCACGACGACGCATACCAACATGAAGATCATAATCGAAGTTAAGTCCACACTATTCCAGTTCACCACACAAGGCGAACCCACCGTCAGTGCGCCTGCTAATGGATAAGCAAAGCTTGCTCAAATTAAACATTACATTCCACAACTATCATCTATTTGCATGAAATAAAATCTATTTTACTCTAAGCTACTTTAAGAATCTATGTGAATTGGAAGGACGAAGAAGCCTTGCTAGCTACCCACAACAAAAGATGAAACCACCATCAATGATAACTCTTTTTTTTATGAGAGTGTTCACAACAACTCCTTACAAAGCATTCAATGGAAAAATTTCCTTCCTCTCCAATCTAAGCTAAGCTATCAATCTATGCTATCTCTCTATGCTCTGTCTCCTAGTTGTCTAATCTCTAATATAATGAATTACAAATGAGGGGGGATGCCCCTTTTATAGTTGGCCAAATCCAATGGACGACTCAGAATTACAATGAAGGGCTCAGATTGAGCCACATATGCCCTAATCAAGATTTTTCCCTAAAAACCGCCACAAAGAGGAGTGGGGCAATAAATGAGCAAAAGATTCTCCACTCTCTCCTGAAGTCATAATGAGCAATTAATGTCCACCGTCATTTGCTAGAAGATTCTTGTCAAGAAACGCGTTCCCATTGTTCTTTTCTCTGACTGCAAACTGGATGAATCTAGCCAATGCAGCTTCTGCTTCTTGAACTGATATGACAAGCACGTTCCCAATCTAAAACTCCAAGATGGCGGGTTCTTTATCCTGTTTGGTGATGATTTTTCCCTCCTAGCTGTCATTGCATCTTGGGTTGCGAACATTTTTTGAATGACTACCGGAGAAGTACTTCACAGTTAAGAAGAATTCCTGTGCTTTGTTCTCTAGTCCATGCCATTGTCACTCTTTATCATTGAAGCTTTTTGCTCATTCCTCCTCCTTAGCTTTGAGGACCTTTTAGTGCCTGAGGATGATTTTTAACACTTGGGCCTTCATCATTTCCTCTATCCTGATCTTGGAGAATTCTCCAGTCTTGGACTCGATCATTTCATCCTTGCCACCTGCCTTCCTGAGTTGGGTGCACATTGGGTCTTTGAGGAGAAATTCCAACACTTAGCCATTTCTCCCAACATCTCCCTTCATGACTTAGGTGCAACTGAGATATTATGGAGGAGCTTGAAACATGTAACTTTATCCCCTTCCAAGATTCTAGTGTTGTTCCGGAGTGCTTGCTCCATCACCTCAAGTCATCATGCTTTGGTCCCAGCGTTCATCCTGCGAAACAAATAAAGAGAAGAGCATCAAAACACCTTATAATATAAATTCTCTTTACTTACCTGATATCCATGTTTTGATTTCCAAGGTTTAATTGATCTCTGGATCTGATAGAGCTCATCATTTTTCTCCAGCAGACTTTGCCTTCTTCATAACTTTTACCCTGGGCGCATCTAACATTTGTGCTCCATATTTCAATGCCTTAGACAAATTTCATCTTCCTCAAGGGCGTACTTTCATCTTGTTGCTTCACTTTCATGCCTTGGAAAATTTTATCCATCTGAGCCTTAGGAAACTTTATCTCTTAGAAAATTTTATGAATTGAAAGCCAGGCGTGCAATTTGAAATCACAAGGCGATGCGTAATTCCCTTTTAAAAATTTATTCCCCTTAGAAAAATATTGAAAACCCTCTGACTTTTAAAAAAAAAAAAATCTCCCCCTTAGAAAAATATTTTTCAACTATATTACCCATGGGTGCACATGAAGGGGTTCATTTAATTTTTGTCACTCTTGAAAATATTTTTTCACTAACGTTCATTTTGACCTCTCCAATCTTGGGCGCATATGACAAGGTCATCTCCCATTTTCATGACTTAGAATTTTTATTCCTCCCTAGCATCTGGGGCGCATATGAAGGGGTCCACTGCCATTTTCATGCCCTAGACAATTTTTTAGCCAACATGTTATCTTGGGCGCATATGAGGGGGTCAACTTCCATTTTCCTTGACCTTAGAGGATTTTCATACCTTATTCCATGGTGGGCGCATATTAAAGGGGGTCAAGCAATTTTTAATGACTTAGAAAATTTTCATACCACCTTGACTCATGCTCTGGGCGCATTTAGAGGGTCTTGCTTCCATTTTAATTGCCTTAGACAATTTTCTCCAACCTGAGGGTGCATTTGAGGTGCGGTCAAATTGGGCGCATCTAGGAGGTGGTGATGACATTTTTTCCTGACTTAGACATTTTCTCACTATCCTGCTACCTGAGGCGAATTTGAGAGGGGCTCCTGCCACTTCTCATATGCCTTAGAAAATATTCATTTCAACCCACCCATGATGGGCGCATTTTAGAAGGTCTCAAGGCAACTTTTATTTTAGACTTAGAAAAATTTCCACACCTCTTACTACCTTGGGCGCATATGAGACCCCTTTTTTCCATTTTGACATGCCTTAGGCGTTTTCTTTATCTCATTCCTCATGGGCGCATTCTGGGTGGCCTACTTCCAGTCTTCAACACTTAGAAAAATTTCCCTGCCTCCTTCTTAGATGGGCGCATTTAAAGGGGTCTATTGCCAGTTTTGAATGCCTTAGAAATTTTTTCTCACTAACTCATCCAAGTTGGGCGCATTTCATGGGGGTAGGTTTTATTTTCCATCACTTAGAACATTTTGTATCTCCATCTCAATGACTTAGGCACATTTGACCCCTTGCACTTTCATTTTTAATGCCTTAGACAATTTCTTGGCCTTCTTCTTAGATGGGCGCATTTGAGAGGGCCCACTTCCATTTTGTATCTTAGGAAAATTTGATCTCATTCCACCTTGATGGACGCATATGACACCTCCTCATGTTGGGCGCATTTGTGGGGGGTAGCTTCCTCTTTGAACACTTAGAAATATTTTAGCCATCATCTTGTCAAGGGCGCATTTGGGGGGTGTAGGTTCCACTTTTGTTTGCCTTAGAATTTTTCCTAGCTTCCTCCTCTACTGGCAAGGGCGCATTTCATGGGTGGTGATGCCATTCTCAAAGACTTAGCAAATTTTCCAACTCATCTTGCTTGGAGCTTTGGTGCATATAGGGGTGTGTGCTTCCATTTCATCACTTAGACATTTTTTCAACTCATCTTTGTTGCCAGGGGAGCATTAGAGATTACTGCTTTGTCATGTACTACCGATTGACATCTCTTGGAGCTAGGGATTGGCTATCATACGACCCTAAGTAGGCTGCTAACTTGGATAGAGGTCCGCGATTGGAGCTGGCTCGGCTTGATTAAGTGAGTTTGTCCGATTGGCTTTTCGTTTGGAGTACGTCGGGCACTTCTTGCGAAGTTACTATTTTTAGCGATTCTTAGCGGTCAGTGGGACCCTGCTATTTTTAGCGGTATTGGTTGGCGGTATTGAGAATCGCCAGAGTGTTAGTGAGCTTCAGACGGATCAGTCATCGGATGAATAACGAGAGAGATATTAATATTTAATTGTATTAATTAAAGATTAATTATTTGAAGATTATAATATAAAGTTATAATATTAAATTATAACTTAAGTGATTCTGTTTGAGGGGGTCGCCATCATCAGAGAGGGGCCAATTTGGCAATTAAATTATAATAAAATATTTGAGCTGAGACTATTGAATAATTAAAATGAAAAGTTCGAAATATTTTAATGATTCCCTATTTTGGTGGAAATCGCACTTTTCAAGAGATATAGGCTTTGCATTGGGAATCGAGCCTATTATGTGATTATTGAGAATTGAAATTGATCAACTTTGATATGAGCAAGAAGCTTTAGGGTTTCAAGTTCAAATTCCTTGGGGAACGAGCCATCTCCATTGGAAGCAGTTCAGAGGGTGTGAAATAACACCTGATTTATTGCCAGCAGAGATTTCTTCATCCAGGAGGAATCACAGAACTTCAGAGATTATTTCTTTACAGAGTTTCAGATAGTTTATTCTGTCAGAAGACATTCATTCATCAAGGCATACACATTTTGGCGATCTGGAGAACTATAGAGAAGGCCGTACAAAATCATTAATTGCTGTTTCTGTCACAGCCGTACTTGTACCTGGCCGTACTGTACCAGCAAAGCTGTCTTCTTCCTTTCAGAGAAAAAACGCCTATCATATTGAGTTCCTGTCTTCACCTTTGTGGGCGCTAGGGTACTGGAGATCTTTGAGATTGTTTGCAGAGGGGGAAAGTGCCATTCTTATCTCAGCCGTACCATCTTCTGAAGGACATTTATTGCAGCCGTACTATTGCAGCCAATCAGGTTTTTAATAAAAATCATTGCTTTTTCCTTTGCATGTACTTGGATCGTAATTGTAATCATTCCAGAAGATTGAATAATAATCAGGCATCAGTATTGGCTAGAGATTCTGTAGTTTTCAGAGATATATTGTTTTATTTGAATTTATTATTATTTTCAAGCAAAATCGCATTCTTCTTAATTTATGCAAAAACCCAAAAAAAAATCACAAAACACCAAAAACCTTCAAAAACGTCACAAAAACAATCAGAAGCAGAATCAGGGGGAAATTAGGGTTTCTACATACTTCAAGTTCATGCCTCCTACAAAGGAATTTTGGAAGCCTCTTTAAACTTTGCTTGAGGCATTTGTGGAGTGTGATAGCTGTTTCATCACTTGAAACTTTTTGTTCATCCTTCGAACTTGAGGGCACATTCTAAGGGATGAGCTTCAAGTTTTCATCTGCCTTAAAATTTTTAGATCGCCTTGAAGCTTGGGCATTGTGGGGTCTAGCTCCATTTTCTCTTTTCCTTAGCAAATTTTCAAGCAACCCTCATTAGCAAGGGCACATTTCAAGGCTGGAGCTTTCATTTTTCTCAAACATAGAAGTATTTTAGGCCTCCTGTAATCTTGGGCGCATTTCAAGGGGTCCTCTGCCAGTTTGACTTTGCCTTGGGCGTTTTTTTTTTTTTTTTTGCATCTGGGGTGTTAAGTGAACCTCTGAAGGTGACCCTCGAATACTTAGCTGATTTTGACTAGCTTGCCCTCTTGAGTTTTGGACCCCTACTACTCCTATTGACTTGAAATTTGCTCCACGTGATCCTCATGACCTAACTGTCTCGTTCACACCTGCCATCCGTGCTGACCTGCTATTTTTAGCACTATTCCGGAGGCGACTTACTATAAATAGTATGTACTCAGATTGCATCAAATTTCACCAATAGATTGCTTGAAGGATGCTGATCGTGATGGGATACATCAGTTTTTCAGTTTTCTCGAGTTTTACCCCTCATTTTGAGTCCCGAAGTTGGAAACCCTAATCTAACTTGCATGTGCCTCAAATGACCTCCGTTTGACCCCATTTCTATTGCATGTTGCCCTGTTCGTGAAACTAAAGTGTTGGGGAGACGCTAGAGTAAACCTGCTAAAAATAGTAAGTGCCTGAAAAAACGATCAATTGACTGCCAGATGTGCTTGCATGTCATACTGCCCGGGAGATCTTAAAAAACCCAGAAAATTGGCCCTCATGCGAGCACCTACTAAAAATAGCAAGTCCCCGAAAAGGTGGTCAACTTGACTTGCATGTCATATCATCGCGAAGCTCTCAAAAAACCCATAAAGAATATCCTAACATGCATTGAAAAATCATACATGCAAACCCTAAAAATGGCTCCCGAAACCGGGACTGCTAAAAATAGCAAGCTGTCAGAATTTGCTGAAATTT
Organism: Sequoia sempervirens; assembly: GCA_007258455.2. Lineage (NCBI taxonomy): Eukaryota > Viridiplantae > Streptophyta > Pinopsida > Cupressales > Cupressaceae > Sequoia > Sequoia sempervirens. The sequence goes on along the minus strand of VDFB02288333.1, from coordinate 20,676 downwards.
TTCGTGTAAGCACTTTGAAGTGTCTTGAATCCAATGCAACAATTAGTTTCTCAAAAACCCTAGCAAAAAGGTCAGAAATAGGGGACTTACTAAAAATAGCAAGTTGTCCGATTCAACTCAAAATTTGCAAGCAAGCAGCTCAAATTGTTCCAAATATGGTGTAGCAATCAGAATTTCAAGAGTCTTGAGGAAAGGTCCCAAATTGAGTACTTACTAACAATAGTAAGTTGTTAGAATTCAATGAAAATTTGATGGGAACCTTCCGAAAGCATTCTGATTGCAATGCCAAGCTCGGATTTCAATCTGCCAACTCAATTTGACCTCAAATTAGCCTGAAGAATACAAACCCTAATCTGTCAAATTGCACTTCAGACTTAGTCAAAATTTCAAACTAGGTCAAAAGATAGGTACATCACCAGAAAGATAGGAGAGAGAGAGACACACACACAAAACCAAAGCCAAAAGACCGAAACGGAGCAAAAATTAGGGGGTCCTCATTTTGAATGGGGTGATGTGTGAAAAGGTCATAACATTAGCGCCACTTCGAATAAATGTTCCTGAACATTTCAAAGACAAACCCATTCCATTCTCAAAACCTTTGGATAATTCTTTCCAACCTATCAATTGACTAGGGGACATACTTAAAAGGGAAGAGGAATCATAAATTGGATCAAGGCACCTCATCTTTTGATTATAAGTGTGTGCATATGTGTTTATTCCAACTCAAAAGACCATTGAAGCTCCTAGAATCTGTCGTGACGAGCTACATAATGATCCTAACTTCAAAAGCATTATGTAATTCTCACGAATATTGCTCCATTGCTAGCCAGGCGTCCATAGCCCCGATGGAGTTATTCTGAAATTCCCAAAGCCAAATACTTTGATATTTCTTTCATTGCTCTTTTTCAGATATTTCTTTTCAGCACATTTTATCTTTTTTTCTTTTCTTTTCTTTTGACACTTCCTTTTTCTTTTCATGTATTTGCAATTGGCTCATAAGCAGTGAAGCTCATTTGGGTTTGAGAATTATAGGGGTGATTAAGTAGGATTTAAGATTTTTCACCTGCCACGACTTCCCCTAAGAAACCTCAATGACTTAGGGCAATTAATTATGTGTGTAAAATATGGTAATCATGAGACTTGGTGTCAAGACACAATAGATGATTCCCTTCCGAGTCAAGTACAAATCCTAACCAAATGATAAAACTCGAAAGAACCTCAGATTCTAAAGCACTTCCTAGATGATTATCCAAGAAATGGACTAACATTGTGCCGGAGCGTGCCGGAAACAACACAACACCCCCTCTCACAAACGAGATCCCTTTATTCCCAACTAAACTAAGCAACAACTAAACTAAAGAGAACTAAACTAAGCAAAGCGGACTAAGCTAAGCAAAACAAAAAGGAAAACCTACTCTAATAGGACAAAAATTTCAAACGGACAAGACTCGGAGGACAAAAATATATACAACTCCTAGCATGATTTCTTAGGACATTCAGCAGCAACACAACAATAGTGATAGTGCGGAACCTAGCAAATTTTTCTTTGAACTCAGAAAAGTAATCTTTCACAATACAAATCTCACACTCAAGCAAAACTTCAGGAAAGATTAGCAATTGAGGTAACTCATTTAGACCATGATTAATCCACAAGCAAGTTGTCTTTCCTAGACCTCCATAATCAAATTCATAAAAATCAAGAGCAAGGAAAGAGACAACCTGGTGTTCTTCATGCTTGAATGGAGACTCTTGATTGTTGTGCACCGACCTACCGCATGAAGAGAGATTCCAAACATTCTCTGGAGGTTGCCAGTGGTGATGTGTGGTTCCATTTGCATCTATAACATGCAAAACTTTACTTGCCGATTCATCTTGAGACCTTCTTGGAAGTAGACTTAGCGCCCCTTCGAATTGTTCATCACCCTTTGCTTCATCAGGTGATACTTTGCCTTAAAGTTGGCATTCTTCTTTTATCCATTCATCTTCAGGAGGTCGTAGTTGGTGGTATAGTACTCCGCTTGCACTAGCATCATGCTCATGAAGCTCTGACTCAACCTTGAAACCTTGGAATGACTCTTTTATGTTCGTATCCTTATGTTGAATAAACCAAGCATCCTTGTGCACATCTGTAAGCGTGTCCTTAATTAAGGACTCCTTAATAAGCTGGTTTTCAAATATAAGGGGTAGCGCCCCTTCGAATTGTTCTGTTTGTGGGCGGGAGGCGGCGTATTTGAAATATGATGATTGTTCTTCATACACCTTTTAATGTCGCATCCTGCTCATTGGTTTGCCCATCTTTTTGATCATTTTCTCCAAGGGTACTTGAAATTTCTTTTCTTATAACGGCTTGCAGCTCTTCATTTTGATCTTCTCTTTGTGGTGTGGATGAATGCTCAGCAAGGATTTCCTCTTTTTCTTGGATTGACGAAGCATCAAGTGATAGGTCTTCGTGACAATTTTCCAAACCTTGATGATTGCCCACAATTTCTTCATTCTCCTGAACGTCTTCCATTGTTTCCTTCGTTTCAATGCCTTCTTCCTTTGGCGCAATGTTCAAAACTTCACTTTCAACTACAATTTCTTTTGGCTCAATCGTGCTATCTTCTTGAAACTCACTCCTTTGATTGTCACATGATGTGGTGTCATGCTTCTTCGAATAAGTCTCGTGTGCTTCTTTGCAATCCTTTGAAAATTCTACGTTGCATATACTCAGTTGTTCCAACAATCCTAACTGGTGCTGCACTTGGCTAATGGCCTCCTTGCATAATTGACAAGTGAATTCTGAATGCCTTGCATTTTGAATTCTACACCAGCCAGCCAACAAGATGCGTTATGCGGGCAACTTTTCAATGCCTAACTGCTTCTTGCTCATTTCTTTGTATCTCTCGAAGAATTCATTGAGACTTGGATTTTCTGATTCAGGGTTTGTTGGCACCATTGGTTTGAAAATATCCTGAAAGAAAATTTTTCGTTGCAAAACCAGATGTACCCTTGACAAGAATGTCACACAATTTAATTCATTGTGCCAAGTGGTACCGTGAATTCTGCATCCATCTCTCGCTGCAAAGTCAAATAAACTTCTTGGAAACAACTGCGCATTCAAAACTCGATGTAGCATGGGAAAATCAACTTGACGACCTTCATGGTCATAAGAAATCTATGACTGCTACCCATCCATTGAGGAATCTCTGATTTTTTCTTTTTTTGGATTTTTTGACATAAAAGAGATCTAACATATCTCTGATTTGGCATTTCAAAGCTCATACTAGTTCCTTCCAGCTGAATTTCCCTACTTGTGATAATGAACAACCTAACGCTCGACCTCCTAGTGCCAATTCTGTTGGCGTGCTGGAGGAGGGTAAAAGAGTCTCTAAGATCGTCTCCTCAGATAGTAAAATTTGATAGAATCTGGAGTTCAACTGCTCAGTTGTTCGTGTCAAGCCCTCCTAGCGCCAATTCTGTTGGTGGGTGTTTTATGACCACACCAACACAAAATAAAGTTTTCCAACGGTCACTCTATCCTCTCTTGAACAAAGTCTCCTGCATGCTAAGATTGCGAGAAAGATCATGCATTTAACTCCAAGGTTCCTTCATGCAGTGGATAGTCTCAGTTGGCTTGATGTGATTTGCTGGTAATCTCAAGGGGGACTTACGTAATTGTTCAGCTGCCGATCAAAGAGAAAAGGGATTTTGCGGGATTCGAAAGGTATGCCAATGTAGCACAAGTTTCCTAAACTAACCAGAAATGTACTGAATTGAATGGTTGCAGGGATTAGAAAAGCTATGGGCTAATCTATGCGCGGGACGTGGAGATCAACTTTCACAAGCCTCAACCAGACTCTGCTTTGCCTCACTTCAGACAACTTCCACAAAATTGGTGCAATCTTCAAGGGGAGTAACTAGAAATGTTCAGATTACAATTCAACAATGAAGACACCGTCACGACGACGCATACCAACATGAAGATCATAATCGAAGTTAAGTCCACACTATTCCAGTTGACCACGCAAGGCGAACCCATCGTTAGTGAGCCCGCTAGTGGTATGGATACGCGAAGCCTTCTCAAATTAAACACCACATTCCACAACTATCATCTATTTGCATGAAATAATATCTATTTTACTTTAAGCTGCTTTAAGAATCTATGTGAATTGGAAGGACGAAGAAGCCTTGCTAGCTACCCACAACAAAAGATGAAACCACCATCAATGATAACTCTTTTTATTATGAGAGTGTTCACAACAACTCCTTACAAAGAATTTAATGGAAAACTTTCCTTCCTCTCCAATCTAAGCTAAGCTATCAATCTATGCTATCTCTCTATGCTCTGTTTCCTAGCTGTCTAATCTCTAATCTAATGAATTACAAATGAGGGGGGATGCCCCTTTTATAGTTGGACAAATCGAGTGGACGGCTCAGATTGAATTACAATGAAGGGCTCAGATTGAGCCACATATGCCCTAATCAAGATTTTTCCCTAAAAACCGCCACAAAGAGGAGGGGGGCAATAAATGAGCAAAAGATTCTCTACTCTCTCCTGAAGTCATAATGAGCAATTAATGTCCATCGTCATCTCCTAGAAGATTCTCGTCCAGAAATGCGTCCCCATTGTTCTTTTCTTTGACTGCAAACTAGATGAATCTGGCCAACGCAACTTCTGCTTCTTGAACTGATATGCCAGGCATGGTCCCAATCTAAAACTCCAAGATGGCAGGCTCTTTCTCCTGTTTGGTGATGATTTTTCCCCCCTAGCTGTCATTGCATCTTGGGTTGCGAACATTTTCTGAATCACTGCCAGAGAAGTACTTCACAGTTAATAAGAATTCATGTGCTTTGTTCTCTAGTCCATCCCGTTGTCACTCTTTATCATTGAAGCTTTTTGCTCATTCCTCCTCAGCTTTGAGGACCTTTAGTGCCTGAGGATGATTTTTAACCCTTGGGCCTTCATCATTTCCTCCATCCCAATCTTGGAGAATTCTCCAGTCTTGGACTCGATCATTTCATCCTTGCCACCTGCCTTCCTGAGTTGGGTGCATATTGGGTCTTTGAGGAGAAATTCCAACACTTAGCCATTTCTCTGAACATCTCCCCTCATGACTTAGGCGCAACTGAGATATTATGGAGCTTGAAACATGTAACTTTATCCCCTTCCAAGATTGTAATGTTGTTCCAGAGTACTTGCTCCATCACCTCAAGTCATCATGCTTCGGTCTGGGCGTTCATCCTGCAAAACAAATAAAGAGAAGAGCATCAAAACACCTTATAATATAAATTCTCTTTACTTACCTGATATCCATGTTTTGATTTCCAAGGTCTGATTGATCTCTGGATCTGATAGAGCTCATCATTTTTCTCCAGCAGACTTTGCCTTCTTCATAACTTTTACCATGGGCGCATCTAACATCTGTGCTCCATATTTCAATGCCTTAGACAAATTTCATGTTCCTCAAGGGCGTATTTTCATCTTGTTGCTTCACTTTCATGCCTTAGAAAATTTTATCCATTTGAGCCTTAGGAAACTTGATCTCTCCTTAGAAAATTTTATCAATTGAAAGCCAGGCGTGCAATTTGAAATCACAAGGCGAGGCGTAATTCCCTTTTAAAAATTTATTCCCCTTAGAAAAATATTGAAAACCCTCTGACTGTTTAAAAAAAAAATATCTCCCTCTTAGAAAAATATTTTTCAACTATATTACCCATGGGTGTACATGAAGGGGTTCATTTAATTTTTGTTACTCTTGAAAATATTTTTTCACTAACGTTCATTTTGACCTCTCCAATCTTGGGCGCATATGACAAGGTCATCTCCCATTTTCATGACTTAGAATTTTTATTCCTCCCTAGCATCTGGGGCGCATATGAAGGGGTCCATTGCTATTTTCATTCCTTAGACAATTTTTTAGCCAACATGTTATCTTGGGTGCATATGAGGGGGTCAACTTCCATTTTCCTTGACCTTAGAGGATTTTCATACCTTACTCCATGGTGGGGGCATATTGAAGTGGGTCAAGCAATTTTTAATGACTTAGAAAATTTTTATACCACCTTGACTCATGCTCTGGGCACATTTAGAGGGTCTTGCTCCCATTTTAATTGCCTTAGACAATTTTCTCCAACCTGAGGGCGCATTTGAGGTGGGGTCAAGTTGGGCGCATCTAGGAGGTGGTGATGCCATTTTTTCCTGACTTAGACATTTTCTCACCATCCTGCTACCTTAAGCACATTTGAGAGGGGCTCCTGCCACTTCTCATATGCCTTAGAAAATATTCATTTCAACCCACCCATGATGGGCGCATTTTAGAGGGTCTCAGGCAACTTTTATTTTTGACTTAGAAAAATTTCCACACCTCTTACTACCTTGGGTGCATATGAGACCCCCTGCTTCCATTTTGACATGTCAAGTAGGCGTTTTCTTCATCTCATTCCTCATGGGCGCATTCTGGGTAGCCTACTTCCAGTCTTCAACACTTAGAAAAATTTCCCGGCCTCCTTAGATGGGCGTATTTGAAGGGGTCTACTAGTAGTTTTGAATGCCTTAGAATTTTTTTCTCACTAACTCATCCAAGTTGGGCGCATTTCATGGGGGTAGGTTTTATTTTCCATCACTTAGAACATTTTGTATCTCCACCTTAGTGACTTAAGCGCATTTGACCCCTTGCACTTTCATTTTTAATGCCTTAGACAATTTCTTGGCCTTCTTCTTAGTTGGGCATATTTGAGAGTGCCCACTTCCATTTTTTAACTTAGGAAAATTTGATCTCATTCCACGTTGATGGGCGCATATGACACCTCCTCATGTTGGGCTCATTTTGGGGGGGGGGGTAGCTTCCACTTTGAACACTTAGAAATATTTTAGCCATCATCTTGTCAAAGGCGCATTTGGGGGGTAGGTTCCACTTTTGTTTGCCTTAGAATTTTTCCTAGCTTCCTCCTCTGCTGGCAAGGGCACATTTCATGGGTGGTGATGCCATTCTCAAAGACTTAACAAATTTTCCAACTCATCTTCCTTGGAGCTTGGGCGCATATAGGGGTGTGTGCTTCCACTTCATCACTTAGAAACTTTTTTGTTCATCCTTTTCAACTTGAGGGCGCATTCTGAGGGAGGAGCTTCAAGTTTTCTGCCTTAGAAAAATTTTAAATCTCCTTGAAGCTTGGGTGCATTGTGGGGGTCTAGCTTCCATTTTCTCATCCGTGAGCAAATTTTCAAGCAACCCTCATTAGCACGGGCGCATTTGAAGGCTGGAGCTTTCATTTTTCTCAGAGTTAGAAGTTTTTCAGGCCTCCTGCTATCTTGGGCGCATTTCAAGGGGTCCTTTGCCAGTTTGACTTTGCCTTGGGCATTGTTTTTTTTTTTTTTTGTGCATCTGGGGTGTTAAGTGAACCTCTGAAGGTGACCCTCGAATACTTAGCTGATTTTGATTGGCTTGCCCTGACTTTCTATTTTTAGTAACCCCTTGATTTTCGGACCGCCTATTCCTGTTGACTTGAAATTTGCTCCACATGATCCTCATGACCTAACTGTCCCGTTCACACCTGCCATCTGTGCTGACCTGCTATTTTTAGCCTTGTTCCAGAGGCGACTTAGTATAAATAGTAGGTACTCGTATTGCGTTCAAATTTCACCAATAGATTGCTTGAAGGATGTTGATCGTGATGGGAGACATCAGTTTTTCATTTTTCTCGCGTTTTACCCCTCGTTTTGAGTCCCAAAGTTGGAAACCCTAATTTGACTTGGATGCGCCTCAAATGACCTCCATTTGACCGCATTTCTGTTGCATGTTGCCTTGTTCGTGAAACTGAAGTGCTGGGGAGCCGCTGGAGTAAACCTGCTAAAAATAGTAAGTGCCTGAAAAAACGATCAACTGACTGTCGGATGTGCTTGCATGTCATACTACCCCGAAGATCTCAAAAAACCCAAAAAAACCCAGAAAATTGGCCCTCATGTGAGCACGTGCTAAAAATATCAAGTCCCCGAAAAGGTGGTCAACTTGACTTGCATGTCACATCATCGTGAAGCTCTCGAAAAACCCATTAAGAATATCCTGACATGCATTTAAAAATCATATATGCAAACCCTAAAAATGGCCCCCGAAGCCAGGACTGCTAAAAATAGCAAGCTGTCAAAATTTGCTGAAATTTTGCATGTAATCACTTTGAAGTGTCTTGAATCCAATGCAACAATTAGTTTCTCAAAAACCCTAGCAAAAAGGTCAGAAATAGGGGACTTACTAAAAATAGCAATTTGTCCGATTCAGCTCAAAATTTGCACACAAGCAACTCAAAGTGTTCCAAATATGGTGTAGCAGTCAAAATTTCAAAAGTCCCGAGGAAAAGGTTGCAAATTGAGTACTTACTAAAAATAGTAAGTTGTCAGAATTTAGTGAAAATTTGATGGGAACCTTTCAGAAGTATCCTGATTGCAATGCCAAGCTCAAATTTCAATCTGCCAACTCAATTTGACCTCAAATTAGCTTGAAGAATACAAACCCTAATATGTCAAATTGCACTTCAGACTTGGTCAAAATTTCAAACCAGGTCAAAAGATAGGTACATCATCAGAAAGATAGAAGAGACAGAGAGATAGAGAGACGCAAAACCAAAGCGAAAAGACCAGAATGGAGCAAAAATTAGGGGGTCCCCATTTTGAATGGGGTGATGTGTGAAAAGGTCACAACATTGCCATTTTTTATGACTTAGACAAATTTTCAAACCTTCTGCTCATGATGGGTGCATATGAGGGGCGGTTCTTCCATTTCTATTGCCTTAGAAACTTTTCTTCATCTTCCACTTGTTCCTTGGGCGCATATGAGGGGTGGAGGTTGTATTTTGAGCCTTAGAAAATTTTTTACCCCTCTCATGTTATCATGGGCGCATTTAGGAGGTTGTGCTTTGAGTTTTCATGACTTAGACAATTTTCTCCTCCATCTTGGTGTTTAGGCACATTTAGCCCATCTTGCTTCCTGTTTCATTGCCTTAGAAACTTCTAGCTTCCTTTCCATGATGGGCGCATTTGAGGGGGTGTTACTTTGATTTTCTATGCCTTAGGAAATTTCTTCATAAGTTTCCTCCTCCTGGGGCGCATTGTAGTTTCATTTATATGACTTAGAAAAATATTCTCACCTCTTCTCCCTTGGGCGCATTCTAGGGGTGTTGCTTTCACTTTAATGCCCTAGAAACTTTTTGATGCCACCTTACTCATACCTTGGGTGCATATGACCCCTTAAGGTTTGATTTCCAATGCCTTAGAAAAAATTTCAGCCACCCTGCTACCTTGGGGGCATATGGAGGGGTCTACTTCCATTTTTCATGCCTTCAATATTTCTTGCATCTCTTCTCAACTTGGGCACCTTTTGGTGGGCCTACTTTTATTTTCCATCACTCAGAAATTTTCATACCACCTTGATTCTCCTAGGGCACATCTAGGGGGTGGTAGTTTCATTTTCCAACCTTAGAGAATCTTCATACCCTCACACTACCTTGGGCGCATTTACCACCTTGTTGCTCCATTTTCTTGCCTTAGACAATTTCTTAGCCAACATGTTCTTCCTTGGGCGCATTTGGAGGGGTCTACTTCCACTTTCATGCCTTAGAAAATATTCATTTCAACTTACCCTCCCTATTTCTCCTAGGGCGCATATGAGAAGGGGTTATGCCATTTTCCCATGCCTTAGAAAATTTTCTCCATCTTGAGGGTGCATTTGGAAGGGGGTCCTTCCATTTTCGTGACTTAGACAATTCCCAAACCTCCTTGTTCATCATGGGTGCATTAGACAATTCCCAAACCTCCTTGTTCATCATGGGTGCATTTAGGGGGGGTCATTTCATTTGTGTGACTTAGAAAAATTTCTCCCACCTTGATCCTACCTTGAGCACATTTCCACTCTTGTGCTTCTAGGGCACATTTAGGGGGGAGTCCTGCCATTTTTCCTTGCCTTGGAAAATTCTTTCTCCATCATACTACCTTGGCATCTTGGGCGCATTTAGAGGGTGCTCCTGCCATTTCCCAACACCTTAGCAAAATTTTCAATTTCTCCATGATGCCTAGGGTGCATTTAGAGGGGCCTAGCTTCAAATTTTCATTAGTCAACCAAATTTCCAGCCCATTTGCCTCCTTTAGGGCGCATATCCACCTATGAGGAAGAAGTTTTGACGCTTAGTCAACTTTCATCTTGCTCGCCTTTGCTTTCTATTTTTAGTAACTTCCTGATTCTCAAACTTCTGCAACTCCTCTTGACTTGGTATTTGTTCCATGTGATCCTCATGACCTAACTGTCTTGTTCACACTTGCCTTTTGCGCACTTGCTATTTTTGGCCCTGTTCTGGAAGCGACTTACTATAAATAGTAAGTATGGAGAATGCACCCAAATTTTACCAATAGACTCCTTGAAGGATGCTGATCACAATGGGATACATCCGTTTTTCATTTTTCTCGAGTTTTGCCCCTCATTTTAGGCGCCAAAGTAGGAAACCCTAATTTCATTTGCATGTGCCTTTATTGACCTCCGTTCAATTTCGTTTCTGCTTTGTATTGCTCTGTACCTGAAACTGAAGATTTGGAATTGCTTATGTGAACTTGCTAAAAATAGGAAGTGCCTAAAAAAGTGGTCAACCGACTGCCGAACTTGGTTGCATGTCATATTGCTCGAGAGATCTCAAAAAACCCAGAAAAACCCATAAAACTGGTCTGCATGCAGGTATCTGCTAAAAATAGAAAGTCATCAATTTGACTTGCATGTTATATCATCGCGAAGCTCTCGAAAAACACAGAAAGACTATTCTGACATGTGTTGAAAAATCATACATGCAAACCCTAAAAATTGCTCCTAAAGCCAAAATTGCTAAAAATAGAAAGTTGTTCGAATTCAGTGAAATTTTAATGGGAGCTTGCCTGAAGCTTCTTGAACGCAGTGTCAAGCTCAGATTTCAATTTGCTCACTTAAATTGACCCCACACTAAGCCTAAAGGATAAACCCTAATTTGATAAAAATGCACTCCAAATTAGGCCAAAAGATAGGTACATCCCCGGGAAGACAGAAGGAACAAAGAGAGACAGCCGCAAAACAACCCAAAACCAAAGCCAAAAGACCCGAATGGGGAAAAATTTAGGGGGTCCCCATTTTGAATGGGGTGATGTGTGAAAAGGTCACAACAGGAATGGGAAAAAGACCGTTTCTTTCTTTAAAGGGAAGGAAATAAGACAGCAGCTCAAATGTGGATGAGACAATTTCCTACACCTACATTCGGAAAGAGGTATGCTTGAGTAGCAATGAGGCTCATTATAAATGTGAACTCAATAAACTCTTCTATAGCAAGATTCAAATTAAGAAGACAAAATAAATTCTCTTTTTGATTCTTGTTCACAAGCAAATTTGATTTCTAAAGAGTTAGAAGACATGGTTGGGTTGGTTACATCTGATTATTCTAATCCTTATTCACTAGGTTGAGTAAAGCAAGGAGAAAAGTTAGAAAGTTAGAGCCACCGAATGTTGTGTAATGTCCCCTTTTTAGCATGAGCATGTTTTGTGGATGGTTTAGCGGCTTAGCCTATCATTGGCCCTCGTAGGCTAACACAAATGGTTAGGGGGTCTTCTGAGGTTGAGTCTTGGTCAGCAGAGGCTTTTATCTTCTCCAGATGTTCAGTAATCTTCAGTTTTGGCTTTCGTTCAGTGCTCACAGGGCTCCATTTGCTACACTTACTATTTATAGTAAGTCAGAGGATGGTGTAATGAGACCCTTACTATTCTTAGTAAGGCACTTGGTCATCTTGAGGTTCGCAGAATTGATCCCAGCTTCAAGCGGTTTGATGAAATATTAAATATTTAAGGAGATATTAAAGTTTAAATGGCTCAAGATAATATTTAATTATTAAAAGGCCATATTATAATTTTATAATTTTATAACTTAACGTTATAACTTGAGGGTCAATTTATCATTAAAAGGGGGCCATGTTTTTAATTAATGGAGGGCACCAAGTTCAAGGAATATTAAAATATTTCCTAAGTTCAAATAATATTATATTTAAAATGTTTTAAATGGTGCTTTTTGGAGAGAAATCGAACCTCCTCATGAGAAGCCTATAAGATACCCTCAAGAGTTCGATTTTAGGCATTTTGGAGCATTTTTGGAGTTGAGGAAAATTTCTGCGAGAAGGGAGCCAAGGGTTTCATTCCACGAGCCACTGGAGAATGATAAACTCTTCAACGTTGCAGCCATTTGAGGTGGTGAAATACCCATTGAATTTGACAATTGGGAGAACTTCATACAGAGGTTCTAATTGAGCAGAACAGTGAAAGAAATCAGAGGGTTTGAGTGCATTCATCTTTCAGAAGATCTAAGGTTTCAAGTAGTGTCCTTTTAGAGATTTATGGTGGTCATTGGCACAATACTTGAGAAGGTACGGCTTGCTTTTTAGCAGCCATTGCAGCAGCAAAGGGGCGGCCAGTCAAGAGGGCCGATTTTGATCAAAGAGGCAGCATAAAAATTCGAATAAAATCAATGAGGTGCACCTAGTATTGGGGAACCCAGCCACAACGAATTCAAGGAGAATTACTTCATTCTTGAGGTTTATCGAATTTCTTTGTACTTGCTTTTTAGCAGCAGATTCAAATCAACCTCCATTATTCACTGATTTTGGGTATGCCAATGTATTTAAAGGCTTGATTAATAAATATAAAATTGCTTCTGTTATTGCTGCAGTAGTTGTTTACATTTCCTATATTTCTTAATGTTTGGCATTAGTATCTTATCATCAAAATTCAAACAAAAGCATAAAACCCTTCAAAACCTACAAGAAATTGCAAATATCAAAACAAAAACAATCAGCCCCGCAGTCAAGAAAAGTCGAGTTCTTACATTGGTATCAAAGCCATTTTCTTGCCATCCTTGTGGGGTTTGAATGCAACAATGTGACAGAGCAAAAAGGTATTACGAGAGAGAGCTTTGTAAGAAGTGGCAACCACTACAGGTACCTGAAGAGGAAACAGTTTCTGGTTTGATTGGTGTTCATCAGGGGTCATCCTCAGGGCCTACTGAACAGGTCATAGGCATGGGTGACAGAGAGGATAATAATCCACCAGGGGATGATGAAAAAATGGTAAGAGATACTTTGAGGGGTTTACAGGTTGGCCAGTAGCAGGTAGCTGATGCATTATAGCAGCTTACAACAACCTTGCAACAGTTGAATTTACCTAGGAGACAACACCAGGGTCAGGATGATAATCGGAGTGTAGTTGGATCACAGAGAGTGCATAGGGCACCTTCTTGCACTGCAGATAGGCCTACACGACCTACTTTCCTGAGAAATGAACCAGAGGAGGAAAATGGGGGTGCAGATGGTGAACCAATGTTTGCTGATAACATTATGGCAGCGAACGATGAGTGGGAATTATTGATGCCTCAAGTGCATGAGCGCATGCATTTTGACTGATTTGTGGCTTTGAGGGTCGATTATTACAGGTCCAGGTAGGATAGAGGACCGATGAATCAGAATAGTGATCTTAAGCATGCTACCAGTAAGTTCACATTGCCCATGGTTGATGGAAGTGGAAAAGTTACAACTCAGTCTTGGGTTCATAAGTTGGATACTTTCCTGAACCTTCGACCTATGGCAGAGGCAGATGCAATCAAGTATGCTACATTGCATCTGGAGGGAGCAACCCATGATTGGTGGTATCACGGGATGGTGACTCTGCAGCATGATCGCATTACTTCCTATCAGGAGTTCGTGGATAGGTTGGTTGATCGTTTTGATAGAAAGGATCCAAAAGTTTATTTCAGGGACTTGGCACAACTTAAGCAAGTTGGTAGTTTGGAGAACTACATCAGTGACTTCCAGAGATTATCCGTGATGGTACCGAACATATCTGAGAGGAGGTTAGTTGTACTCTTCATGGAGGGCTTACAGGAACCATTACGAGGGTGGATAAAGGCTTTTGATCCACCAACACTTCAGGAGGCAATGAAGAAAGCAAGGAGTATGGAATTTGCAGCCCTGTTGTACCCCAAATTAAAAATTTTGCTACACTTAGGCATTTTGAAGAAATGAGTAAAAGTCTTGTCAAATTTGTCAAAAAAGGTCAAAATTGGGGTTTGCATGTCTTGCATGAGGGGTAAAAACTTGAAATTTTCAAAATATGACGATCTGGGTCCACTAAGAGCGACCAAATCTACAAAACCTAGATCTCAGTTTTTCATCCCTACTTTTTAGGAAAATTGTTATTTTTAGAAACTTTCTAAAAATAGAAACTTTCTAAAAATAGAAACTTTTTTTGGGTTTCTTTTGAAACGGATGTTGGCAAAATTTTATAAAAATAGAAAGTGTGGCTTCTAGGGTTGAAACTGATTTTGTTGGTTGAAAATACTTCCTCATCAGGCTGGTGCAATTAGAATCACAAAATGATCAATTATGCCCTAGTGGGTCTATTCTGCTTTTTCAATTTCAGAAAGCATTTCGAGAGCTCTGAAGCCGTCAATGGGGTCTAGTTAGCTGCCAGGTGTCAGATTCAACATTCAAGTATTGAACATAAGATGAGATGGTGAAAGTGCACGAAGAACGAAGAGGAAGTTGAAAACTACAAAATTTTGACTAAAACTGCCAGCCATGGGTGCCCCAGGAGGAGATAGGCGCCCAACTTTTCAGGGCATCAGATGGTGGAATCAGGGTTCGTGTTCCTAGGCAATGTTCAGATTCTTCTCAGCTCCGCAGTGAGTCCGACAACATCATCATCAGATCAACCAGTCATCCGGAATTTGAGGTCAAACAGGGAGGTTTCAACCGAATGGCAGAATGCAAATCATGGAAATGTAAGAAAATTTCTAATTCTGGGAACTTTGGGTGCCCCAAGTGCCCAGGGGCACCTAGCTTTTTGAGAGGTCAAACTCAATAATTAGGATTTGTAGTTGAGCTCAATCTCTTTAGGATTCAGTCAGCTTCGCAATGGATGTCTTCGTCAGATCGTCAGACTTGTCAATCACGGGCAAATCCAAATCAAGCTGAAAATATAAAATGAAGGTTCAACTCTGAAGAATGAAAATCAAGTAAAAATGGCTAAGTTTGGAGGAGTTGGGCGCCCCAAAGGGAGAGGGGTGACCAAGCTTTTGGAGGCCTGAATGGATGAATTCACAGTCGACACCTCCAGCATGACTTCCTCAGTTTTGATTGAGCTCCCCAATGCAACTGTCAGCAGGTTCATCGGAGTTGATAGTCATCAGATATCGGAGGTGGAACAGAGGGAAAAACATGAGCAAATGACTGAAGTCAAAAGCAAAGGCAAAAAACACAAAAAATATTCTAACTCTGGTGAAGTTGGGCGCCCCAGCTAGCCAGAGGTGCCCAAGCTTTTGACCCCCAGGATGTGCAACTTTCAGGAGACATCACTCCCAAGAGACCTCCCTCATATTCAGATAAGCTACGTAACGGAGCCGTTATCCAGATCATCGGACCTCCTGAACTCCCAAAATCATGAACTCCTCAAAAGAACAGAAGAGAGTGACAAGTTGAGAAAATATTCTAACTCTGGAAAGCTTAGGCGCCCCAGGTGATCATGGGCGCCCAAGGATTTGAGGCCTCAAATCAACTTTTCTGAAGATGCAGCCTCCAAAAGACCCTTCTCAGAATTCAACAAGCTATCCATCAAATTTGACAGTTAGCCGATCGGGTCAATCTAGCTTACAGAACTGCGAAATCATCTAAAGGTGAGGAAAACACAGAAATTGAAGAATATCAAGAAAATGGCTAACACTGGAAGTCATGGGTGCCCCAGGTAGCCAGGGGTGCCCAGCTTTTTGAGGGGTCAAATAATATTTTTATCCAAAGTTGCCTCCGGGATAATCTTCTCAGAATTAGTCAGGCTCCGCGATGGATCATTCTGCCAGATCATGGGATCCTCCGAGCATCCAAAAATCAAAGTCAAACGGAGGTCAAAATCAAGCAAAAAGTTGAAAATGGTGAAAATTTGGCTAAGTCTGCCAAGCAAAAGCGCTCCAGTCCAAAAGAGGCACCCAAGAATTCATGCCTTAGTCAAATTTTCAAGTTTCATCCTCCAACATTCCAAACAGTGTCTACGTTTGATGACCCTGCTCAGGATAAGCTCCGAGGGATTTAAAGCAAAAAGAAAGCAGATTCTCTCAAACCTCATCTTATTTAAAGAGAGCTTTTGTCTTTCATTATTCATTATTGCAGGTTGGCGTCTAGAGCAAGAAGATTTTCCCTTTTCTCTCAACAAAGATTTGAAGACCCAAACGACATGCTTTTCCAGTGTTCGTGGTTTCGAGATCAGTGAGCAAGGATGAACACTTTTTTGTGCTCCAACCTTCTAGGGCGTTGCTTTTTTAAAGCAGCCACTCAACTTTTTCCATTTCTGATCACATGGGTGTCTTCGCTTTTTCATCCTCTTCAACATTAAGAAATTTTTCCTCTTCTAGAAACTACTTTTTGGCCGCCTTTTCAGGATAGATTTTGCATTTTCAGTTTCTAAGCATCTGGGTTTCTCCGGAATGTGATTTTCTACAAAACCTAGGTCCCAACTTTTTTCGGAGAAATTGCTTTTTCAAAGCAGATCAACATTCTATTTTCAGCAGCACTCTCCACTTAAAAACAAGAAACAAATCAGCTTTTTGGCAAATATGGATGAGATTTAAAGCAACTTTCTTCTAGAAGCTTTTTTTCCGCTTTCTTTCTATTCTCGGAACAATTCTTATCTATTCTTTGAAGAAGAGAAAGAAGATAAAATATAATAGTTGGCATTTCCTGTTTTTCCTGCTTTCTTAGGTGGTTAGATGTTATCTTCTTTTAGTTTTAGAAATAAAGCTTGCTTGTTGAGCAAGCCATAGTTGTAAATGCAAGGAGATTGTAGGGTTCCCTATCTCTTGCTTGTCTATAAATAAGAGCGTTTGCTCATTGTTTTTCTTAATGGTTATTGTGATAGCAAATTGCAAGCCTGTAATGCAACAAGTTGTTATTCAGTGTTAGTTCACTTTGTGTAAGAGCAAGTTTGCAAGCCTCTTTAACTACAAGTTCTTGTTCAGTGCATGTGTCTTGTGTAATCTTTGTTCCTGAGATTTGAGAAATAAAGTCTTGTGCCTATTTTGCCCTGATATAATGTCTCAAATTTCCGTTTATTGTGTTATGCTTATATGATCTTAATTTCAGCTTGCATTGAAAGTAAGTAGATGTATGTTGAAAAAGAGTTTATTTAAGTATTTTGTCAGAGAATCAAACTTTGTCCATTTCTAATTCTCTTGCTCTGCGTTTACTTGAGAAATTAGAAACGTCATTAGAGTAGGCTAGTCGTAGTTGAAATTCCTTAAACCGAAAATCTCATCTACGACGCTTGAGTTTTATAACCTTGTGCTCTTAGCTGAACAAAAAGATAGGAAAATTAGTTTTAGTTTACTTTCTTTTTAAACATTAGCAAAGAGGGAGCTTCCCCTCCTAATTCGAAGAGCAGGTTACTGCACATAGCTGTCCGTTTCCAAGTTGCATACCAGAGGTGCGATTTGAAACGCTAACAAGCCCCAAAGAGCAGGAGTTCACATAAAGATGTTCCTTCAGCCAGCAGTGAGGAATCTCAACCAATTGCTAATAAGAAAAAGAAATCAACAACCATAGTGGATGAGGAGTCGTGTGAGGAGTTGAGAAAAATGAAATTATATTTTTGGTGTAAGGAACCATATAACAAGGATCATGATTGCCCTTTGAGACCCAAGGGCAAAGAAAATCGTATCATGTGGGCATACTATGAGGATTCAGATTCAGATCAGCCAGCTTCAGAGGATCATCAGGATGTGAAGGCATCCGCGGATGGGAATTTGGCTCCTATGGCATTCTTTGCTAATATTCAGGATGAGGCCACATTTAGATTCAGGGGAACAGTAAATGGGCAACATTGTGTTGCTATGTTGGATACGGGAGCAACACAACTTTATTGATGAGGGTTTCGTGGCTAGATGCAGACTTCAGGCCGAGGATTTTGATGGATTCAGAGTTCGAGTGGCTGATGGATACACCCTTGCATGCACCAGGCGGGTTACTAATCTCAATTTGATGTTGAACAGCTATGAATTACATTCTGATTTCTATGTGGTTCACATGGGCGAGATGAATATAGTTTTGGGCATGAAATGGCTCCAGAACTTGGGAGTATTTACCCTCAATGTACCTAAGGTGGAGATGTCATTTGAGGTTGATGGCAAAAAACATGTGTTGAGGGGAATTACAGATGGGAGCTTGCATTCTATCTCTCTTTGCAGAGAGAAGAGTTGGGAGATAGAGCAGGAGACGAGTCAGGAGGAGTCCGCAGCTGATGACTCCAAGGGTCCAGAGTTGTATGCTTTAGATCAGCATGGCGGTGTTGTTCAGTTTGTGAACAACCCCTTGTTTGAGGCAGATGTTACATCGTTTTATGATAATCCGTTTTTCGGGTTAGATGCTGATTCCACTCTTGACACGGACTTTGAGACGAGCGTTGATTATAGTGTTTGGGATCCTTCCGGTGCATCGGGGTTTCAGACAGGGCTCGCAGAGGAGTTTACTAAGGTGTACATAGTGAGGAGTGCGTATAGTTTCACATTTGACCCTCATGTGCATGACCTATCTGTTGGCGTAACAACTAACACCTCTGGAGTGAGAGTTGCTATGAACAGCCTATGCACACTACGCAATGAGTGCTCTTCAAATTAGGAGGGGAAGCTCCCTTGTTGTGCTTTGACAAAAATACTTGCAAAGGGAAATAAACTAAACTATGTCCTGTCTTTTTGTTTCAGCTGTAGAGGTACAAGGCTTTCTTGAAAAAACTATACGTTGCAGCTGAGTATTTTCTGGTTTTGCAGATCCACTAACTACAACTAAACTTAATTACTTAAATTCTATTCCTCAAGAAAACAGAGCATGAGGAAACGGGAGCAAGGTTTGACTATCGTATATAAAACCAGTATAGATTCTCAACTTGAAGGCAAGGTGGGCGATCTATCACTCAATCTAGACAAGTTTATTAGGCACAAAACAGATTTATCTAAACTATGGGAAGAATTCACCATTACAATTGCATGAAACCCTATGTGGCATAACAATTAATCGTAATAGTGAAGACTCACAAAACAGATTTATCATCACAATCGCATGAAACCCTATGTGGCATAACAATTGATCATAATGGTAAAGATGCACAAAACAGATTTATCTAAACTATGGAAAGAATTCACCATTACAATTGCATGAAACCCTATGTGGCATAACACTTAATCGTAATAGTAAAGACACATGAACAAATACCAAAAGAGCAATATTGAGGGCAAGGTAGGCGCAGCATATATTTCTCTCTCAAGCAAAAGTTAATTACAAATGAGCAAAAGCTCTTATTTATATACATCAAGGTGTAGGGAACCCTAAAATCACCTTGAGTCATCTACAGTCTTGCAATGCATGCAAGATTTACTGCTAAGCCCTAATGAAGTAAACTATACAGGTAACTGGAAAACTACCATCAGTTAACCGAAACATCTAATCTAAAAATGGACAATTGTGCGAGCATGCACGTCCTTATTGAAAGCGAGTTAACTGGAAGACTACCATCAGTTAACGTAAAACCCTAAATAAAACTCCAAGTGTGTAAAGCTGATCTCAGAATAGATATGCATGTGATGACAACATCGAGTTAACTTGAAAGGGTAATGCCAAGTTAACTCCTGTGTGTAATGTCTATCCTGAGAGGTGGGAACTGAAGTCTACTTGCCCTGGATTCGAAAGGCAACCAATCCTCAACGAGATTGTTAATCGTGATCACTATTCAGAGCTGAAATTGCTGAAGAATGCTATGTCGATGTTATATCCTCAAGAATCGTGGATCTCGAGATTGAAGTTCTTCGCTTCCTCGCCTGCTCGTCAACAATGCTGACATGACTGTGTTTAGTAACCTTTACGTACCAACGGTCTCTAATCAAATGATATGAATGAGGTCGGAGCTCGACCGGAATATCGTAAGTTCAACATAGGCACCACCTTCTATTTGATACCGCACGGTAAGCGATACTAGAGTCTCACAAACCGGAGTAATTAGTGACGTGTTTCCTCTACTCAGCCCAACTCGATGCCAGTCTCTTCTATCTTTGCTCAAAACCACCAGGTTTTCCAAGAGTAGATAGCCTCTCTATCCTCTGCATCTGTGACTGCATCATATGCCACACTCAGGTGAGCAATCATAATCTCATCACGGGGTTTGTTAATTGCCATATCTCGCTCCTCATCCTGAAGACGAAGACGGAGCTCTCGTGCATTGTACCGCAACTGATATAACTCTGTGAGCATAGTACGGCCTCTAGCAACGAACTCCTCCTCCCATTCATCCAAACGCTTGCCATATGCAACCAAGTGATTAAGTTGACTTTGCTCTGCTGGAGGCTCAAGCATCGGCGGGAGTGTATTAATGGCATCGGGTCTATGTACAAGGCTAGAAATGTACTGACGAAGCTGTCTGATTTCAGCCTTGAGGACTGCCTTATCCTCTCCGTCCTTCAGTATTCTATCCCTGGCACTGTCTGTAGCAACTTGTAGGAGATCAACTTGAGTTTGACGTGTGCTACGACCAAGGTTGACTGTGATAACCTCAAAATCCTGAGATTCCAACTCAGCCAAGCTCTTCCCCTATGGAGGTACAGCAGTCTCGACGACAATCTCCATAT
>VDFB02288332.1:0-20731 GCA_007258455.2 Sequoia sempervirens | reverse complement strand
CATTGTTTCAACTTAAACTTTCCTACTTACTTTAATGCTTGTTTACATATGAAGATTTCTACCCAAGAGACCTTTAAGTATCATTTGTTGTCAAGTTTTATTTTTTCAAATATTTTTCGTTGTAGGTTCTATAGAAGAAGTTGCACCGATATGTAATTAAAAAATACCCTATACTTTTTTTAATGGTTTTTGTACACAATATCTTTGGCAATTCATATCATTGACAATGTATCCTCCTCAAATGTCATACTCCAAATGAACATATTTTTCTACAATTATGTTATTATGACAAACAAATTTCTATACATAGTTATTAATGGGCTGGTACAAAATCCTCTGTAAACTTTTAATGCTCTGAAATACACATTTTGTTTATTGAGATAATTTTCAATCCCAATTTTTTTAGCGTATGTTTCTTATTATGAGGTACACAAATTTCTATTTGTCAATATAGGAGTTGTTAGGGTTAGAGATGGCAGATCTAACAATTAAATGCAGATTTTAATTAATAAATAGAGAAACTAAAACACACACAGAATAAATCATAACACAAAGAATTTAACATGGTTCACCCCATCCAGGCTACATCCACCAAACTGCAGCCATCCAATACTTTTATTATCCAGTAAAAACCCTATTACAATCTTGCGAATAATCGCGTTTTCATCATACTGTAATACCCAACCGAGCCCCTTTTTAACAAGCTTAGAAGGTTCTAGATTTTGGGTTCTACAAAATCGGATTTTTCTTTTTTTTCATTAATTTTTCCCTTTTTTGGCGATGACGCGAAAAAGTAGGAGGAGAATTTTTCTCAAGGGTTGCCACCCCCAAACCCCCGCCCGGGGCCCGGCCCGGCCCCAGACCCCGACGAGGATACATGCCAGGGTGTACAGTATACCATGGGCTATACATTATAGCATGATCAGTCGCCACACACACCAATAGGAGCTCGATAGGTATTGCTATGTAAATTTGTTTTTCCTTGCAATACTTCAAATGTATTCAAATTGAGGATCATTCTAAAAAGAATATCTAATGGTACAACATTTATCAATTATGCATTCCCTTACATCCATTGAAACACAACTAAATCAAAACTTTTCAATTAAGAAGATACTTTCACCAAATGTAATTTATACGGAGATACTTTCATCGAAATGTAATTGGAAAATAAATATTTTTCAAATTATAGTTTTACTGTGGATTTTAGACTTGCAATTATATAAATCAAAACAACTTACTGTGTATAGTACTACATACAAATCTATTGTACCTCGATATATTGTTTGCACAAATAAAATGCTTCTATATAATTCTTTCAATCATCTTGCATTTGTTTGAAAAAAAATATTGACTCAAGAATACTTCAGATGAGATCTTTTGCTTCAAACTTACAATTGCTTCAAAGTTACAATTTTCTTGAAAGGTTCTGGAGTTTTGCTTTACACCCACCAATTGCATTTGCTTCAAAGTTTCTAAATTCTTTTCAACAAATCCATTTTCTAGAAATGCTACAATCATTGTAGTTATTGTTTGATGCAAGAGCGATGTTACAAGTGCTAACAAGCAAGTAACTTAAGAGAATGAACAATAGGTGGTTGGGTGAATGTGTCAGAGTACAAGTATACTCCATACAAAATTTTGTCATATGCTACAAGCATTAAATGTTCATTCATATAATTTGCTACTGGTTCTTGCTGGGATAGTACTAAAAACGTAATTCACTTTATTTGTGCTTTGGGAAAAATAGATAAACTATATAATATTTTTGTAAATTTCTTATACACATATTTTACAGTGCTTTACAAGCAACTTTTCCTGTAGTTTTCCAACTAGAAATTTTTGAATGGTTCTTTTTATTCTTGCCCCTTTTTTAATAATAAATGGAGGATCTTTACCTGATAAAGTTGCAAATTACATTCAAACTTTTCAAATTGTAAAATCAGCCAAATGACAGTACTGGACCATAAAATAATACAGGTTACATTTTTACTTATGTCAGAAGGAATTGGAATTGTAAAATCCTCGAAATAGCAATATTTACCATTATATGTTTGTTTTTCTATAAATTTCATATTTATGTTTATGTTAATACAAAACATGCTTTTGTAGAACTGCAATAATCCTTACCTTCTTCTTAAACTATTATATTCTCAAATTTAAAATCATTGTCTGGCATGTACCTTGCACTATCATGCTTCCTTCAAAACATCAGCAATTTCTATGTATATAAAATTTAGACAAAACACTAGCATAAAACATTTTTATCCTCCAATTTCTATTTCCTTTACTCTTCAAATTAAAGCTCTTTAGTGCACCCATTGCACACACAGGTGCAATTGCTAGTTTCTATCTATTCTTCACCAAGTTGATATTGTCTCTTGCTTTTGGTTGATACAAGTGTTAGTCGCATAAAAGGGTTGATCTCATCATTTTTGAACTCATATCCATGAAGCTAATTAATCCTAGAGTTGTGATGTTAGGCTACTTAAGAAAATAAAGAGATTTTTTTTCTATATGGTTCCAAATTAATTTTTTGACCATATAAATATTAAAACAAGAATATGAATGAGATTTTATTTCCTATAACTTTAACATATTTAGTACTTTAGTATTTTGAGGAAAATCCTATAACATGAAGTGTTGACCTAAAATCCATGACTTCCATATGTTGGGGTGATATAAACATGGGGTTCAACCTATAAAATTACTAATAATTAAAAGAGAGTAAAATTGAATCTTTTCATTTAAAAATTTAATAATCTGAAATGTTGCATTAACAAGAAATTCTTTGTTTAATTCTTAATTAAAAATTCTTATATAATATAAGATAATAGGTTGGAGTGTTTGCTAATTTATCTAACAAAAATATAAACAAAATTGACAAAGATCCTATAAAATGTGAGCATAATATTTTCTAAGTCAATGATGCAAAAGCATTTATAAGCTGAGAAACCTTATATAAATAAAAAAATATTTTATTTTATGTTTTATTTTACGTTGAAAGTGTTTATTTGTTTTCTAGTTGCTAGATTTTTGACACAAAAGATAGTTATAGATCTCTAATCCCTTCATTTAGTTAAATCATTTGATTCCAATTAATTTCTCTAATTATTTTTCATCTTTTAAAATTAGAAATAATAAGTAGACATAAAATATTCTTCCCAAGATATTTAGATAATATGAAAAAAAAAAATTTAAAGAACAATTTATATTATAATGGTCTTATATCTTAAATTCATTTATTTATAAAATTTGAATTGGTTGTTCATTGAACAATAATGTTTGCATGTAGCCTACGATATGCACAAATTACTAGTGTACCTATAGATCACATTCCTTGTTTCATTTTAAGAAAATGATTTTACTTCAAAAATGGTGTTGGATAAATTTTGATGGCATAGATAAGAAAAATTGAAAAAGTGGTAAACACAAATTGTTGGAATCCCTTGCCACTATTGCAATTAATTTCTCTTGCACCCGACTTAGCAATGGCCATGTTGCCATTAAATAATTTATAATCAACCTCTCCTAACAAATAATTAGTTTGAAGTGTAAGAATTGACAATGAATATCAACATAAGAAAATAATCCAACATGACCATTGGTCCATTTAGTCTATGTTGACAACCATTTCTTTCAATAGATTCTCCATATGCCCAAAAATAGAAGGTACAATCCATATCCAATATTTTTATATAAACATGTTTCACAAATATACGACCTTCTAAGGCTATGATAAATATGGATCAAATTCCTTTACAAAATACCATCAACATCATGTTTGAGATAAGTTAATAGACAAATAAATTAGTAGAGGTTTTATCACAAGCTTGGAGATAAGATTTAAAAAATATTACAAATCTAAATAGTCTTTTGTAAAGAGGAATGAAGATAATTTCAAGAATAAAAACAATATCCTTTTTTTTTTCTTTTGTATTTTCTTTCTATTTCTCTACATACATAAGCCAATAATAATGTTTCCCTTATAAATGGCTAAAAATTACACACCATCTTTAAATCTAAAGAGTTTGGCCACACATTATATAGTTCCCCTTAGCCTGTTATGAGATAATTCCACCTCCTCCAAAGTTTGGCTAGTAGAATGTGATCAAGTGCAAGATTCTTTAGTCATCAGAGATCATCAAGACTATCTGGAGCTTGGGATTCTCCAATGAGTTGGTTTTCCCTTGAATCAATTTTGTAACTTTGATAGTTTTCCAAACCTAAAATGGAATCACTCCCGTCAAGTTATTCTCATTGAGATAAAGTTTTTTGAGTTGAGTGAGCATGCCGAGTTCAATAGGAATATTACCATGGAGTCTATTTGTTGACAAATACAATTCAATTAAATATGACAAGTTTCCTAGGGAAGGTGGGATTGTGCCTGAGAGGTTGTTTTCCCAAAGATTAAGCATTTTGAGTTGAGTGAGTGTACCTAATAATTCAGTAGGAATTTACTACCATGGAGTATATTTAATGACAAAGACAACGAATTAAAGAGGATAGGTTTTAGGAGGGTGGATTTTTCCTCGAGGTTGTTTCCCTATAAAGACAAAGTGTTTGAGCTGGGAGTGAGCATACCCAATTCAGTAGGAATACTACCATGGAGTATGTTGATTGACAAATCCAATTCGGTTAAAGAAGATAGGTTTCCTAGGGAGGGTGGGATTGTGCCTATGAGGTTGTTTCTCCAAAGATAAAGGAATTGAAGTTGAGTGAGCATACCCAATTCAGTAGGAATACTACCATGGAGTATGTTGTTTGACAACTCCAAATTGGTTAAAGAGGATAAGTTTCCTAGGGAGGGTGGGATTGTGCCTGTGAGGTTATTTCGATAAAGATAAAGTGTTTGGAGTTGAGTGAGCATACCCAATTCAGTAGGAATACTACCATGGAGTATGTTGTTTGAAAACTCCAATTTGGTTAAATAGGACAAGTTTCCTAGGGAAGGTGGGATTGTGCCTGTGAGGTTGTTTCTATAAAGATAAAGTATTTGGAGTTGAGTGAGCATACCCAATTCAGTAGGAATACTACCATGGAGTATGTTGTTTGACAACTCCAAGTCAGTTAAAGAGGATAGGTTTCCTAGGGAGGGTGGGATTGTGCCTGTGAGGTTGTTTCTATAAAGATAAAGTATTTTGAGTTGAGTGAGCATACCCAATTCAATAGGAATACTACCATGGAGTATGTTGTTTGACAAGTCCAAGTCGGTTAAAGAGGATAGGTTTCCTAGGGAGGGTGGGATTGTGCCTATGAGGTTATTTTTGGAAAGATCAAGTACTCTAAGAAAAGAGAGATTGCCAAGGAAAGGAGAGATTGGTCCGAGTAAAGACATACCAGTAAGATTCAAAGAAAGCACGTGCTGATGGCGAGAATAGCAGACAATCCCAGTCCAATTGCAAAAGGAATGACGCGGAGACCAATCAAGCAAGGAATTGCGAGGGTCACTGGAGAGGGAACGCTTAAAACCTAGCAGAGCTTCTTGTTCAGAAGAGGAATGGAAACAAGGCAGCGCGGGGAGAAACAAGAGTAGGAGGGCAGAAACTACCAAAGCCATCTTCATCTCTATTGAACTCAAAAACAAGTAAATGGTGTGTATGTTCTCTAAAATGTGATGATTATAAAGCTGCGAAGGCATGTGCAGTGGTCAAACGTTCTTTTTTTTTTGTCGGCCGCTTGCGGAACAAAGTCTACGCTGGTAAATGGTGAAGAAGAAAAAGTGGGAGGGAAGTTTAATTTTAAATCAGATCAGTTTTAATTTCTACATATTCTTGACCAGGCTGATAAAATCTTTAGACACGGTGTACGCTTGCTAATCAGACTGCTATGGTAAGTCAAATTTGCCGACGTGAATGCTCAGTCGCCAATGTCGCATCTTCGACGGCTGCGATTAAAAAGTTGAACGATGGTCTTTTTAGCCTATTATACGGCTGCGATTAAAAAGTTGCAATAATGGGTCTCATAAATGACAAGCTTTTTTCTACACAAATCTCTTTCGCACTAAATGAAATTCCATTGAGACACGGAATTGGCGTTGATCAAAATGCAAAGACTCTGACTAGAGGCAACGTCTACATCTGACAGTATTGATTAAATAATTGAAAATCAACAATATTCTCTATTTTGTTTTTGCCGGTCACCTGGGGGTCAAAGTCTACGCGGGAAAGTTAGCCTCCTAACTCTTGTTTTGCAAGCACAAGGTTAGACAATAATTATTAACAAGCAATAAAATTAAGCTGTGATTATTAGTTTTAATAGAGTGTTTTAAAATGTAATGGGTAGCTTTAAGTGTTAGGTATTTATGAAGTATTTTAAATTGTTAGAATACTTTTTTAATAATTAAGTTATAGTGTTATAAATTATATATAAAAAAAATGGTTCTATTTTGAATTAAGAATTTGATTTTAATAATGACAATAATAAATAAAATATATTTAAAATTTAAAATTATAATTAAAAATATGTTCTTGTTATAATTTATTTATGATTATCAATTAGTCATTGTATTATTTAAATATGTATTAGGCATGTCAATGCGAGTAATACAAATAGTTATAAATTACAAATGAATTAAGTGAGATATTTTTCTTTTGTATGGTGTAATTAAATTCTTGAAGGACACATAATTTTGTATAGGGTGACACAAAAATGTGTAAATCATAAGTGGAGTAGACACGAGATTTTGGTTCATTTCAATTTATAGCTTTCTCATTGCCCTACTTTCTTGTCCGACGGTCCGAAATGAGATAACAAATGTCTTCAAGTGAGCCATCTTTCTTATATCTCAATTTCACATAAAAAGATTGGTCCCATCATATCTTAGCTCGAGGGTTAAAGGACTTAGTTGTGTTGGTGTTTTTTTAAGAACCAATCAGATCTCACCAAATACCTATGAGGTTGTCAAACTCAATTCTTGAATACTTGAGAGATAATTGGCCAACGAACGAGATGAAGCTATAATGTTTCTTCTCCTACACTTTGGGCTCTATAAGACCCGAGAGGGTGATCCCACAATATATATCTTATAACACTTCTAAACAATTAACTGATACATTGTATAACAAAGCACATATATTCCCATCAGAAGCTAAGTAGATGAAATCCTTTAAGAAATTGGCACTTCCTTAAAAGAATTAAACACCTAAAGCTAAGAATTTACAACACAACACCGACCACAACGAAAGGTAGATCAATTAAAGATTATTTATGAATGTTGTTCTCAAATTAGATAACTGGAACCATGGAAAATGCATACAATGCTTAAGATCAGTGCCATATTTGTGGGCTAGGAGTCACAGAAAATTGAACTCTAAGGTAAATTCAATCCTAAACATCCATGATCTACATGAGATTACTTTGCAATTCACAAATTAATAATCAGATTCTATGACTACTTATCGGATCTAATAAACCTGTATACAAATTTATGATTTGATCAAAGCATTTTAACTGACCCCTTGAACCAGAGCTAAAATCAAAACATACATCAAAGTGTAATGACAATGAAGATTAATGAAATGATCCTTGATCAGAGTTTTCATTAATAATTCAAATACAGAGTAAAGTTGGAGAGAGGATAGACTCCAAAGATTCACATTATCATTTAGATATGCTTAGAAACCATACAATTGACAAAATTCACTAACTAGACTCAAAGCTTAAGATAAAGACTTCAAAATTGTTCTCTCTATGTTCACCATTTGCATAATTTGGATCCAAAATTCAATATAAGACCCGTACTAATGGCCCTAAATTCCCTTTTATATGAACAAGGGAGCAAAAACAAGCTTCAAGCCAAAAGCACACTTGTCATATTTTCATTTGACCGCCATGAAAAAAATTCCCTTTGTAGTTATATTTACACTTTCAATTGGAGGGAAAGAGTATGAGAAAAAAATATATCCACTTGCCAAAGAAGATAGACCTACTTTCCAAAAGGCACTTTCGCATGTTATAATAGCTAAGTTATAACTTCCTCCTTATCGACAAAAATAAACCACGTCCATGCCAAGCCAACAAAGAAAGAGCACAAAAACAATAGAAAGAAAGTGACTAATTCATCTTAGGTCGGTGCATGAAGTTCGTCACACTTTTGTGGCCAAATGGGAATTTTTTTTTGAAAAGAGATAACGCGAGCGCGTTATAACACGCTCGCGTTATGTGATTTTAAAAGAAAAAAAAAAGTGAAATCTGTATCATTTTCTTTTTACTATTTCTCAGCTCTGCCCATGGCCAAAAACCTTCACTTTTGCGCTCGCATTCTAAGAGGAAGGATTTCTACAAATTTCATCAACAAGAGTTGGATTTTCTTTGCAAATATGGTGCCTTTGATGACAAAGAGATGTAGGAGGTAAGTTTGTTTCCTATTTGTTTTGAATTTGTTATTTGAAATTGATTTGTTTGTTTTAGGTTAGATTTTATTTTTAAAAAAAAAAAAAATTGTAGAACCTACAAATCTCAACAAGAAGAGGAGGTAAACCAACAACAAAAACCCCAAATCAACCCTCCCACCATTCTCTCTAATTCCTCCAGCACTCTCAAGAAAATTTGAAGAGTAGCCCAAAACAATAGAAAACAACTTGAGGATCTTATCAGTAGGTTAAGTGATCCAAATGCTTCAACCATAGAAAGAATGCTTCTAGAAAATTCATTGAAAGACATGTTAAAAAATGTAGATGAAATCACCCAACAAATATCTGGATGGCAAGATAGGAGGCAGACAGCTAGGGCATATTATGCAGACAAATTATCATATAAACAAGTAAAAGATTTAAAAATTACTAAAGGTGATTTGTGCTCTCTATTCACTGACCCTAAAACAAATCAAAATCTTACCCTCAATGCAAAGAGGTTTCCTATTCATTGGTGCCACCACCAAGAGATTAAGAATTGTTTTTATGAAAGATGGTATATGGTCTTTGATTACCCACCATGCAATAATTATGAAGTCCCCCAATATTTTCTTAGGAAACTATACAGTGAGTTTGTATTGAACCAAATCCCAAATTATTTTGATATGAGGAGTTCCGTGGGGAGAGGTGGGGGGGCTCAATCAGTGACAGCTCCAAAGGGTAATGCCTCGAATCCTATGCAAGGAGACAACCTCTCATTAGGGCCACCTGACAGATTTCAGATGCCTCACATTATGGAAGGAGAGTCCCTCTGTAAACATAGAGACATTGCGTGCTTATCATTAACTTTTGGACCTTGGAGTGTCATCCATCACACTAGCCCTATTGTACAACGCCATCTAGGGGAGTCTTCAGGTGGTGGCCTTTGAACCCATGTGCGTGAATCTTGTGGGGCGACTTGTTCGTATGACCCTACCAGCACTCAGGAGGGTGCTATGCAGGATCCATATGCTACTACGCAACCTGATTCATATGCATCTATGGGGATGGAGACTTAATTGAAATTTTGAAATGATGCATATGTATATTGAAAACTCAAGTAAAAATTCAACATGTTCATTGAATTTAATTCTATTAAATTTCTTGATTGTGAAATGCAAGATTAACTAATTTAGTTCTTATTATTTTAATAAAACTTGTGGTCATAATGTAGAGACGATAGCTGTAATCAGTCATCCACCTACTTATTTTTGTAGTACATTCATCGGTATGTAAAGCTAGTAAACAATTATAAAATTTATTACATGTTAATAGCATTGTTTTACGAATGGTATTTCAATATGTGATTTTGGATGTTGAACAGGGTACTGTTGGAGGTTTCAAGGAAACACCTCCGAGTGCCAGTAGATTTGATCAAACGTTCACGGAGGTAATATAGAATTTGAATAGAACTTAAGTAATGAATTTTAAGTTTAATAGATTTGTGTAGTTTATATACATTGTTGTTAATAAGCATTAGCAGTTTAATTGGCCCAAACTCTTCAAATAATTCAAATTTATAATCAATAATCAAAAATATATCTTTGGTAATTTGTACTCAAATTTTGTTCATGATCTCATACATTATAAGTCATCACATGGGATCACTAGTTGTAAATCCTTTTTTGTGATTGAATAATTTGTTGTTTCTTTTCATATGTTGGTGATGTAAAACACTCAGCCAAACACATGAGGGAAATGGATATTGGTGTTTCCTCCACTATACAATCCCCTCATGGCCTGGGGAGGCGAGCAAATTACTAAATTTCATTTTACATTCGGTGGTGGTTCCACAATAATGGGCTACAATTATTTACAAAAGAAATTAGAAATGTAACACAAAAAATTTAATTGGTATTCTACGAAGGGGTTTTGTTTAGAAGCACCCCCCTTCTAATGAAGGGGGGTGCTTCTAATGAACCCCCTGTCGCCTCATGAAAATTCTTTAAAATTTAAAATCAAAATAAAGAATGGCTTCGTTCGAACCACTCCTTCGCTCGAAGACCTAATTTTCTCCTCCAATTTTAGAGAACGCCTTTATTTCTCCCTCTAAAAGTTTAGAGACAGGTTCATTTTGGTCTTTTTCGCGGGCAGGTCGTTTTCACAGGAATTCTTTTTGGCGGGTGAGGTTGCTTTCAAAAGATTTCCAACAAATAGTGCAGGTCATTTTTGGCGCTTTCACTATCTGGGCATTTACGCAATGGACATGCATGGAGGTAAGACTCGCTGTGAGATTGTGAAATAGAACAAAATTCTGGCGCTTTTACACAATATACATGTGGTGATTCATGTGTGTGATAGACAATTTGTGGCGCTTTCATTTCTGGCTACAATTTATCAATGAGTTTTCACATTTAGATTAGTCTTTGCTGAAAGTTACTTGTATAGTTTGTATTTTATTTTTGTAGAGTTGTAGACCACTTAATCTGGGAAAAACAGAAAACCCTCCTTGGAGTAAGCCGTTCCTCAGCAGTTGATGCCTATTCCTCATTGTTGATGGCTATTCCTTAGTTGTAAGCCATTCCTTTATGTGCTTGTTACACATAATTTCTTGTTGATGATAGATTGGAGAAAACCCTGCTTGCTGGTGTTTCTCTTACTAGGGCTCGTGATTACAACTATGTCTATCCATTCATGCGTTGAAATGTTTGTCTTTGATCTTAATTAATTGTCACTGTTCCAAGCTCTATTTCCCAATGACTCTCAATGTACATAGAACTTGTTATAAGTAGCTCTAAGCTATGTATTTGACTCAAATGTCTCCATGCGGTGTCTAGTAGTCTAATTTGGCCTATATGATGCTCACATTATACCCTCAAGATATAGGGATGAGATCATCTCTACTATGACTCAGCTGATAAGGTGAAGAAACTCTCACGTCCATGGTGCAAAACCAAGAAAAAAGAGAAATCAATATCACATCAAAAAAACAAATAAAAAATGAACTTTATCTATATCTATTATATTCCAAATAAATGATATAAAACATAAACATAAAATCACTTAGGTCTTTGGCCTACTAATTTTTTCTCATAGTCCATTTGCAATGCTAGGACTAGTGCATGCTATAAGTGTGGGTCCTATAGGAGTACATGTATTGCTAGACTCACCTCACTCCATCTATCTAGGAGGTACAACTATTGGAGAGCATACTCTCTATTATACCCTTGGCCTGTCCTCCTCCATTTTATACTCCACATCCAAACCTTAAGCATCAAGATCCCCTTTAGGGGCATCCTTGAAAGGAATGATTGTTGGATAAAAACTTCACTAGTCGGTGTACCCCTATAAAACATTGACATCATCCACATCCAAAAATAGATGATCGTTCTCTCCTTTACTACTTAAGTCACTCAAAATGACCTTAGTGATTGTTGGATGAGAGAGGTGTCTAGCTCTAATGGTAATGTGATGTGAATGCACATAAGTGGTATTATCGATGGCACTTTCCATACTAGTCCAAACTACCTCATCAATCACATGTACTTAAATTACATGATGATATAGTCATAGTGACCAATAAGTAGGTGATCTTGTTGGATACAAGCCATCTATCTACCAAAATCATCCCATGCTCTCATTCCTCTATATGGCTACTATATAATCTCTATGTTGTACAAGTGATCAAAAGATTATCTCCAAAATAGTAAATCTTAGAAACTCTAATATCAAATTAGTGGGTATTATTGTGGTCATGGTGCATCCGAATAAATTTTCCTTGGGTAATTGATATATCTTATACACATGATGTTCTTGAATTCTCATACCTAAAGTAATGTGGAGTTCATGAGTATTTTCCCCTCATGATGCGCAAATCTGCCAAGGTCTTAGTAAAGGTGAGCAAGCATACTCTGCTCCAATACAAAAATAGTATTTCACTCCTCCATGGCCTTGATTATGTGCATGAGGCCCACATGCAAATGCATGCCTTGACCATCAATAGTCATTATCATGGATACTATAGTGATCAATATCCTACTAGTTAGGGGAATAGGTATTGACCCTTGCTCAAGTCACCACATAAGAAATGATCAATATTGTAACTCATGCTGAATCATGCAAGTGTATATCACTATCCCTCCTATATAGTGACTAATTGTCTCTCATCCTCAATAGTAATGCAATAACCATGGACTAGGAATCTAAGAATGTGTTATACATCCACATGAATAATAGTCATCTCCCCTATTAGGAGATGAAAGGTGGATGTATCCAAATTCCATTGATCCATCAATCCCAAGAGCATCATGTGGTGCAATCACATCTCTAAGAGTATGAATACCAAATAAAGGACTAATCATCTATAAAAAACCTACTCCTTCCTTGATAGAGTCTCCAATCAACTCATGAGTAGTGTAAAAACAAATCCTCTCCAAAGTTTGACAAAGAATCCTTGTATGTTGGCAAGAATGAACAGATCTTGTAGATCTTTGCACCTCAACAGATAATCTGTATGATCTACATTAATTAAAACAACTGGCACAGAAAGTGCAAAGTAGCCCTTAAATATGCTTGAGACTGTGGCAGATATCTAACGTGAATTGCATGATAAAGAAGTATTCATCTGTTTCATATAAGTTCATGCCAGAGATACCTTACAAGACCTACACATTGATCTGAAAATGGATTAAGAAAATGAATTAGTCACACTGAGGATCCATGAAATGGTAGAGCATGGCTTGTAGCACACTTTTGTTGGAGGGAACAAGTGTTTTTGGACAGAAAATAGAGTAGTTTTTCACAGTTGTGAGAAACTGCTGGATCCAACAGGAGACGATTATGTAACTGCATGTTCCAGAAAGTAGTGATTTTGTACCCACCAGTCTGCACCAAGCAGTGGTTTTGCCATGTGTATAAAACTGGCCTGTGGTATTTCAAATTCTAACCTTCTAACTTCCAGGCATCCTTTCACCTTCTGCTTTCGCTTGCAAAAGCATATATACATGTTGTGTATGTGTTTCAGCATAGAATTGCAGGATTTTAAGTGAATTCCAAGAGAACTCAAGCGTTCAAACTTCCAAGTGAACAAGTAGACTGTATTAAGGTGAGCAGAACCGAGAGAGAGTGTCGAGGAGCTGCTGTAAGCTATGTTCCAGGGGGACACATCCCCTGGGTATTTCCACTCATCCCCACACAAGACATTTTGAGGACACGGATACAGATAGGGAACATCCTTGAGGCCATCCGCTACAAATAAAAAGGAATAAAAATTAGGAAATGTTTCCAATACACCTCAAAAATAGCAGGGGACAGTAGCTGTCCCCCAACCATCCCAGGAACAGCTAACCTTTGGGGGTATAACTATTGTGTAATTCAGAGTTAACTGAGAAACTATATAATATATTATATAACTGTTGTGTAATTTGGACCAGATCCAGACTGATCCACATAAATATGAATAGCTGCATTACATGTGCTTTATTCATTGTCATTTGTTTTACTGATAATGGTCTGATTTTTTATCCCCTTGCACTTTGAAGGAATTTCAATGGAGAATATGCACTAAATTTTGAATATGCTTTCAGTAACAAACCCCAAATGAATGTCTACGCCACTCTTACCCATGTTGATTTAGCTGTGTATTGAAGAGATTACAATCTATTTCTCTTTAAAAGAAAGGTAATGTGAAATTATGAGATGGGAAGTGTTCAGCAACATTTTTACATTTTATTCAAGTGACCAAACAAATAACTCTATATAATTAGAGGAAATCAATCATTTTGACGGAAAGGAATAGTTGTGTTGTCAACAAATTTAAGAATTTTATATTACTGATGCAGATGTCACTTAATCTCATAATTTTCTATTTCTAACTTCTCTTCATCATTTTGGAGTTGTAACTTCTAGCCTTAAGGACATTTTGTAGTAATTTTATATTTATTACATACATGTTAACATGCAAGCAATAAAATTTTGTTAATTTGTGTGTCAACTCTCATTTGAATTCTCAATTCAGCTCTAGTTTTATGTTAATATCATTCTATAATGTATAATATATATGATGAACAACTTATGCATGAATAACTGAAATTTCCTATATTTTTTAAATCTTCCCTAATTTTTATTTTCATTCCCTCTTATCCCCTAAAAACGACCTTCCATCCCAACCATCCCAGAAAGACATCCTTTTATCCACCGTCGTTCCCATCCCGGAAACTCCATGAAACATAGGTTGTAAGTGATCTTAAGGACTGAACATTGCTTAACCTCATGCTACAAAACTTGGGCAAGAAAAAAGATTGGATCAAACAAATCTAGGTTGAGGCCAAAAATATTCAAATGTTCATCACAAACCAACACATGTCGTAGCCCATTTCAAGATCATTCTCCCAATTAGAGCTGTTGAAGGTAACTAAAACAATGCAATTTTTTTTTTAATTTTATGCTTCACTTTAAGTATGATTCTTTCTTTGTTTTTAAATTTTTTATTATTTTTTCTAATAGGTTGTTGTAGAGAAGCGAGATCTTATTTGCATCCACTACAATCATCTTGAGACAGCTTGTGCAGGTGTGGGAGGCACCTTCTAGCATAATCATTAGCCAACTTTGATCAATATAGAGCCAATCTAATAGTCAAAGGGCATCAACTATAAAGCAAGTCATCTTAAACAACTCTTGGTGGGATTGCATGTAATATCTTCTTAGTTTCACCAAATCCATCACGAGTATGATCGGCTTCACTGCAAACATAAGTCATGCTTGGAAGAGGTATATGATGGCATTGATTGAATAATTGAAAATATGAAGTCCATCATAACTGAAAAAGAGCAAGATCCTAAATAAACTTTTTTCAAAAGGGTGCAATCAATTTGTGTTGAGTGGTAGAATAAAATGACCACCCCATTACAGCAATGCTAAGTTACCGATTCATTTTTGGATTCGGGTACAGGTACATGAATCTGGTAAGGGATTTGGTCAAAGAAAAATTTGGGGTTAGGTACGGCTTGGGTACGGCAATACAAAAAACATATAAAAATTAGAAATATATACATATTTGCAGCAGTAATTAAGTTCAGAATACACCACCATATTAATAGTCTAATAACATAGCAAAAATACATCACCACTTTCATTAAGAGTTTCAAAGTCTGTCATACTACATCTTGGCAAGGTAAGGCAAGAAATCGATTTGGAATAGCATTTGGCTGATGCCGGAATATTGATGAAGAACCTCCATTTGGATTCAAAAATAAGTAAATGTTTATAAAACAAAGCCAAAGCAGATTAGATAAATGAAAATTGTAGACCATGGATCTCTATGTACTAGAAACAATGATATGCAGATCATATTAAAAAAAAAGTAGGGATCTAACAATGATGCCTCAATAGATTTGAATTGCTTATGGAATAACAGATATCATGATCACCTCCAGGAAATAATGTTCTTCAAAGTAGTCAAGTCGCTTAATGGCAATCTATCCATTTTTAATAAAAGGAAATAGCCCATTCCCACCACTTGTGATCTAAGGGAGTGTTTGCATATTGGCATTTTCTTCAAAGACCCAAAGCTCCTCTACACATTATACCATTTGAAATCCATCTGTTATACACTAAAAGATCTGTTACTTCCAATAATATATAGCCCCTCAACTGGAACCATCAAAAAGAACCTGTATGCCAGAATTGTGCACTTATATTCTGGAAAATCAGTTACAAGTTAAAATTTGAATCTTTGCACTTTCTCCATAGGCTGCTAAAAACTGCAGACCACAGTTCTCTTTTCCTTTCTTAACAAAGCTCAAAACCATGAACAAGAGCATGAAAAGCTGTACACAAGATAAACAAGTACATTTCTTATATTTTAGAACTTCTGAGCATTTGTAGTTTGGGCTCGTTAAAGTTAATTTAAGTTATATTTTAGAACTTCTGAGCATTTATAGTTTGGATTTGTCATGTATTCCTCTTGCCGTATCCTGGTCGAATCCGAAGTGGCGAATCAAATCCAGCTCGAATCCACAGACCAAATTTTGAATCTTGGTCGAATTTCCATCGTACCGTACCCGAATTTTGTATCTTGTACGAATCGAATCGTATCCAAAGGCTATAGGTGGTAAATCGGTAACTTAGCAGCAATGAAATCCTTATTGTGCCAACAAGGGTGCCACCATAAAGTGATACATAAGTCAGCAAAGAGTACAAGAAAGTGCTTGCTAAAGTCTCCCCCGGGTCCTAATATGGAAGATGTAGTTATAAGTGAGTTTACTGATTTTGTAGCCTCCATTGGTCAAATTGTTTCCACTCTCTGTGCCAAGTATTGGAAGGATGCTCACTCTTGGTGGTACCTCATTGCCACACATCCAAGCTCTTGCGATCAAAATTTTATCACAAGTTTCTTAATTCTTATTGTACTCTCTAAATTTGAATTTTTTTCATTTTCAAAATTCTTTCCAAGTTATGTGATCGGGTTTTTTATTTGTTCTATGCTTTTATTGTTTTTCCTTACTATTTGTTCTATTCTAGGGTTCAATCTTTCACTTTATAGAAGAGAAGTTCATTCATATTGATTGTACCTGATTGGTTATAGTGGAGTTTGGAGAGTATTTAATCATCCAAGTTTTCCCCCTTTTGGGTTTCTCTAGTCCAAATCTTGTGTTTTGTTTCTATTTATCTACTTACTTTTGCTTTGCTTTTGGTACTGTATTTTTCTTTTGCATTCAATTGAAAGATGTTTGGAGTAGCTAGAATTAGAAATCCATAATTGGTGAGCTATTTAAGAATATCTACAGCAGTTTATGGGTCAGATTTGCATCAAAGCAGATTTCTTACTATCAGGTTTACAATTTATCCCGACTAAGACAGGTTGGGGCTTGATGACTTTCTAATAGTGTTCATAATGTCTGTAACTTTATTTTTAGATTTCTTGTGGATAATCTAAATAATGCTAATTTAAGAAATTTATGACTTTTCCTTCTATTTAGAAAGTCAAATTTTCTTGAGGTTTGGGTATTAATAAGGAATTGCATGAAATTAGTTATAGAAAGAAGATCATTATAAAATGTACCTATTGGTCTTCACCTCCATTTGGTTGGACTAAAGTAAAATTTGATTGTGATTTGTTCACTTAAATTTAAACACTAGGATGTTTAAAGTAATGTATTTTTTTGGACAAATCAGGGACTAATATGGCAACTCAAGAACCACCACTTGTGGGTATATTTTCCTATACAGACGAGGAGATCCATAAATTGGATCGTATTCTAGCTGATCCCACCACCACAGGGGTTTACAAGGATACATGTGTGTCAATTCTAAATAGCTTAAAGAAGATTATACAGAAATTTCACACCACAAATGCTTATTCTGCTGACACTATAGCAGCTATTCTTGCCGAGATGCAGCACGAGATTAGTGGTGAGGTTTCTCTTGTAGTTGTTCAGCTACAAGTCCCAAAAGATACCCTCAAAGAAAAATGTTTTCCATATTATGTTGGTAAATCCAAGGTTAAGGGATATCAGGTGACTCGATGTGTTGATCCTCAGATGGCCCCTTTGATATACCCACGATTTCTTGCAGCATTTGGTCGTTATCCAAATAATGACCAAATTCCTTTATACTTTGCACAACAGTTGTATGCTGAGGTTCATTTGGGCCTCAACGTCAACTACTTGGACCTACCACAATATTATGGTCAGGGGCGTGGTAGGGTTGCTGACAGGGAGGCTTTTCGTCGACCAAATCGACAACCTCAATCTTGTCAGAATTTGGTTGGGGAGAGATTGCCTGCTATCTCCCCAACCCTAGCACCTATTGCAGAGCAAGTTGTCATTTCTTCCCAAAGGGAAGCAATTGATGGTGTTGGTAATATAGCTGTTGTTGCATCTACGATATCTACTGATCGTGTGGGGAGATATTTGATGAGTCATTCTGCACGATCTAGACCATTGGATGATGGTATTGATCCTTATGCTATGGCGGGTGTCCTTTCACCCTCAGACATAGATGGTCTCAAAGGAGAGCAAATGCTTCAGAGTATGGCTCATTGTTTGTCAGATGACCTATTGGAGGCATACGGTTTCATTTCGGCAGAGCTTGGGATCCCGATAAATGAGGTCAGAGGACATGTGAGTAGAGCTCGTTCACATCTAGGATCCAGCCAGGCTACAGGTCCTTCACATCATTCTCATCACTTTGGAAACACTGCACATTTGTCAGATCCACCTACAGATCATTCAGCTGCTGGAGACGAGGGTACACCTACTGGTCCTTCTACGAGTGTTCGACATCATGCATCCCAGGGCTTAGATTTAGTTGAAGATCAGTTGCAGATGGGATCGTCAAGTTTTGTGGATATGCTGGTACATGGAGAAATGTCATCGATGCCATCTCACCTAGTTAGTCCACTACACCCGTCAATACTGGAGCTAGCCAAGGAGACCCGTGATACAGCCGAGTTGACAGATAGGGTCATTGCAGTAGATCCTGCACCACCTGATACAGCTGAGTTGACAGATAGGGTCATTGCAGTAGATCCTGCACCACCTGATACAGAGGTATGTATGTGTGTACACACATGCACAATTTAAACTTGTTTAAACTTTAATATTACTTGTTTTACTTAAATGGTAGATAGTCCTAATGTACACATTTATGTTATATATATATTGTAGAGGGAGTTAGCTCATGTTACACCGAGTCTGAGGACGGACCGTGTACGCAGGCGTAATTTGGTTGATGTGACTAATGTTAGTGGATAGGTGAGTTTGAGTTTTTAAATCATGTACCCATGTATATATATAATTTGTACACATGTATATAGATATTTAACATTATTCCAATTTGGCATAATATAATTAGATTGTGTACATGTCTTGTACTATCTCCAGGGCTCGGTGCATCCATCGGAGCATGATTCTCACTCAGAGGGTCACTCAATTCGGAGTCGGCATGACAACTCTGGTGGAGCCTAAGTTAATTAATAGGTAAACAAGTTGTTGGTACAAAATGCAATGTTTATTTTATGTTTTCACAATATCTGCTCAAAATTTTGAATGAAACATGTTGGTAATTTATCTTGATTCTAACTCTTTGGCACATTTCTTTTTCTAGGCTCTATGTACGAGGAGTCATTCTTGGGTACAAAAGGTAAATTTGCTAAGATTCTACTTTTTATGTGTCTCTTGAGATTGCTTAAGGTATGTTCAAATAGTTTGCAAAAGTTTTCTATGATGGTCTAACTTCTTGAATAACTTGTGAAAACTTGAAATGAGTCATGATTACTTGGGATTAATGGCAAGTTTGTTGAGTGTAATGTTACTATGATATGATATGTTCAGATACCAATTTGTAATCACTACTCTTCCTAGTTTATATACATACATATTATATGCCATATGCTTTGATATGACTATGTACAACCTTCATGGTGCCATTAACTAAAAACTCATGAAATGCTTTACATCACTGACCTTTATGCTTGCATTGTATTATTTTTCCCCTGTGACTGCACTTTGTGGTCATTATCAACTCTTGATGTTCTTCCTCCTCTTCAATTTCACTATATCCTTTCTTATCACCTTGCTTCACTTTGCAAAGACACAATTTTGGTTTTGTAGACATTAATCCAATGAAAAAAAGAAAAGGAGCAAAAATATACTGATAATAAAAACATTTTCAAGCCCTATTGCTTTCACTCATAAAACATGAAAATCATGAATAAGAAAATATACGCTTCCAATAGAAAACACTTGTCTTTCTCTCATGTTTCAATCCTTTGCTTAGGTGTGATCTCCATGTTTGTAACTAAATTAAACTACAGCCATGGATTTGTTAATGTCAAATTAATTTGATGTCGCTTTTCAAACAACAATACTGTGCAAAAAATCAACTCAACAAAGACCATCACTATGAGGGTGGCACTTCATCTCAAAAACTCGGAGATGGTAATTTCGGTTTTGGCCATGTGTGTCTTCGAGAAGAATTCCAAACAACCCTTTCCAAAGGCAACATAGTTTACATCATTTTAACATATTAACATTTTATGTCTCTAAGTCTAGTAGGAGCTTTTACTCCCTCATTCAAGATGTGCAAGTAGTCGGGCTTCACACGTACACCTATGTATAGAGGCAAGTGCCAGTAAATTAAAACAATATAATAAAAGCAGAAATGTTCCAAGGATAAAGATTTGTTAGTTGCTCAACTGGGTTCTAGAGTAAATCTAATTCAGTTCAATTCATTATAAGAGTGCTGTGAGCCCAACTGTAGTTGGCTGCACTGCTACAATCTACAGGTCTGAAAATAGACCAAAATTGAAGTTGTGAAAATTCTGGAATTGCTTTGACTTAAACCATATGTATGAAACTTAACATAAACTGGAATCAAGCACTATCAACAAGGAAACT
>VDFB02288331.1:0-17821 GCA_007258455.2 Sequoia sempervirens | reverse complement strand
CTTGATTCGAGCTGCAATCTTCTTAAAGGTAACTATGGGCACTGTTAAGATTTTATATCATTGTTTTCATGGTTGTGTTGGATTATATTTATATTTGTTCAGAGTATGCTTCCCTCAATTATATGGGATCTAAAACTGTATATGTATGTGTGTATATACTAGATATATATATTATGTGTATGTATTTGTCTATCTCAAATAATGTGATTGATAAGTCTAAAGTTCAATTTAAAGGAATTGAGCTTTAAAGTTATTGATTACAATTATTTCAAGTTTCTAAATTATTTTCATTAGATTCATCTTGAAACAAATGCAATTGACAAGTCTAAAGCTCAATTCCTTTGTATTTGTGTGTATACGCAATTGATAAGTTTAAAGTTCAATTCATTTCTATTTGTGTGATTAATAAGCCTATGTACACACACAAATACAAGGAATTGAGCTTTAGGCCTATCAATTGCATTTATTTGAGGTTTCTAAAAAAAAAAACATTAAATTTATCTTGTGCATATCTTACAATCATTGCATTCCTTGAAATGACATCTCTTTGAGTTATTTTGTCAATTAGTTTAGATGCCCATGCATGCTCCTACAGTATGCATAAATAACTATTTGGATAGTTGGAATTAAATTGCATTCATATTTACATGATTTTATTTGGTTTCGTGGGATTGTCTCTAGTTATTGATACACTAAGGTTGGAGGAAGAATGTTATTGCATATTGTGATGTTTAGTTTATCATTGTGTACCATACTATGATATTTACTATATTATGGTATATTGGATGATGATACCTAAGATATTAGTTAATCTTTGATTTGGTATTGCATGTCCATCTATGGGTTTAGAAAAATATATTACAAAGGATTGGGTTATCAAAATTACTACTAAACCATATTCAAATTTAAGGGTATATATTTTTTCTTGAGTTGAGTAAAAGCATGAGGATGGACAAGGATGGTAATTTAGATTGATATTGGTAGTAAATTTACCAACTAATATATGCATTGGTGATTATTGATGGTAATTTTTTTTATGAGGGTTTGAAGAGGTCCTCTGTTCTAATTTGGAGAAGGATTGAATTTGCATTGGTTCTTCTAAAGGATTTCATTTGTTGCATATTGTGGTAGAATCAATTATTAAGGGTTGAAAATAGTAAACTCAAG
Organism: Sequoia sempervirens; assembly: GCA_007258455.2. Taxonomy (NCBI): domain Eukaryota; kingdom Viridiplantae; phylum Streptophyta; class Pinopsida; order Cupressales; family Cupressaceae; genus Sequoia; species Sequoia sempervirens. The sequence continues at coordinate 16,654 of VDFB02288331.1, read as the reverse complement.
TGAATTTTGAATGGGTTTTTTACTTAGTTTTTGTTGTATGATCTATGATTGTATTCATAGATATCAATAATAGCCTAGTTAATAGCCTTTAAAGAACTATAAGGCTATTTCTTGTGAGAATTAATTAGATTATACCTAATGAAAGTGTAATTAAGGTTAGGGATTTTAGTATCCTAACACTCTAAATGGTTATTGGAAAATATATCTTTACATACTAAGTTAATGGTATACTAGATGTGATGCCCTAGTTAAACTCAAATTTTAGCCTTGGAATCATGAGTAGACCTTTAAATGTTTAAGATGGAATTTAATGGATTGTAGCAAGGCTTTGTTAACCACAAGGTAAAGGGTTGAAGATAAGTACTTTCCTTATGGGTTACCCTTGTAAAGTAGAATGTAGATAGTATAATATCTATTAGAAATTATCCTTGTAGTAATGTTGAGTAAAAAGGAATAATGGGTTACTCAAACATAGAATATCTGATCCAGGTGGATCTCAAGAACCTAAAATTTGAACTATTTCAAATGCCCTTAAAATCAACACCATATCGAAGTGCCTGGAAAATTGGACTCAATGCAACTTGAACGGGAAAAAAAGGAGTTCATACATCCAAGTTATGGCTAGTCAAAGTTTGGTCAAACTAGGTACAGGGGGCTAGTCAGGAGGCAAAATTTTTGACTAAATCAAAATTGGTCAAAAATGACATCAAATTGAAGGGCTCAACGATATGAACCCAATGATGTTCATTTTGTTGAAAATGGAGTAGGCACGCAAAAGATATGGCCAATCAAACTTTGTAGTTGACCAGGTGTTACATGTGATGACATCATCATGGCATTAGCATGCTGACAGAACTGATCTATATTATATGAACATGATGTGGACCAACCTTGGCATGATGTTGGATGAACACATCACTTGCCCCATCAGTTGTTTCGCCTCATTAGCCACCATGTCACCTCCATGTCAGCCGAGACACGTCACCCTGCCAACTCATTGTACGAATGCCACGTGGACATGTGGCATTCGTACAATGAGTTGGCAGGGTGACGTGTCTCGGCTGACATGGAGGTGACGTGGTGTCTAATGAGACGAAACAACTGATGGGGCAAGTGATGTGTCTGTCCATATGCTAGTGTGTCTTCAATAGCGAATCAACAAGCACCACATGGCCCTACCATAGGGTGTCACGTGGCACCCTCTTTTCCTCATGTTCGTTCCTCTGGCGTATTCAGTCTTTTTTATTTAATAAAAGGGTTATTGTGGGGGTCAAACCTGCGACCCCCACACATCAAGCCACCACACTCACCGTTACACCATGTAGTGTGTGCTTAACCCTATATGCCCCCATTTTTCTTTGTCATTCAAAACTTTCAAAACCACTTTTAAAAAATAGAAGCGGCAGGGGTTGAACCCCCGATCACTCAATTTCCAAAAGCTTTAGTAACTGCCATGCCATTTGTGGAGTTTGGAATATGTAAGGGTTGTGTTGTATATGAACACTTGTTAAGCCCAAAGTGTAAACAAATAGCCATATATGGTTAAAAAAAACCCCAACTCTAACAACCAAGAGATAATGTCAAATGAGTATTAAGGGGTGTTATGATGACTAAGGCCCCATCATGGTAAATTTCATGTTTTAAAAGGGGAATTATTATTGTTTTTATTGTAAAATAGGAGGATTGGTTAAAATTTTAACCTAAAGGGGGAATAGGCCAAATTTTGGTGGTTTTAACCCACTAGGCCAATTTCAAGTATAAAAGGGAATGCTATGGAGGATTCAAGCATTAGATTCTCAAGAATCCAAGTGAGAATCCAATTGAGATCATTCAAATCGAGCATCAAATTTAACCTTTGATCCACCATCTAGTTCAGAGTCCAATTGACAAGATTTTGTAGGGCATCTTGAGAGGAGAATCATGATTTTGTAGCTCTATGTGAATACATCAGAAGGCTATGGTATTTGCACTTGAAGGAGTATTGTTTGAGATCTAATTTGAAGACTTCTCTCTTGAAAGGGTGTAGAAGAATTATGCATTTTTGAATCCAGTGTCAGGTAACCAGAGTGTTTGATACTTGACTTTATTCTGGGATGATGAATTTTGTTTTGTAAACAAGGCAAAGTACCTCTATATCTAGTTCATATTTAGTTAATCCTTTAAGAAATAGGACTGCATGTTGTTATTGTTGGAAGCGCTTGTTCAATGTGGATTCAGGAAGCGCTTGGAGGGCTTGAAACTTCTTGTGCAGTGACAACTTTATTTACACAATTAGAAGATCAGATGTTGTAAGCATTTTGCAGGTTCAACATTAATGGAAAATTGATCACACTTATTGAGTAGATTCGGAGACGTAGCCTTGAGAGGTGAACTTCATAATCAAATGTGTCTTTCTCTCTTGGTTTTACTTGGATGGTGATTATTGTTCTTTATTCCTCATTTTGAACTAAGTTAATTTGGTTAAGTGAAAAGGAACTAATCAATGAGCTCAGTAGATTGATGGATTGAGTTTACACATTAGATTCAAGCCATTAATTAAACATCTTGGCACAGATTTGAGATTAAGTAAGTTAAGTAATTGATTTCAAATATAATAAATGAAGAACTTAGTTGAGTAAGCACACAACTTTTTTCAAATCAAGTGGTATCAGAGTGATTTCTGAGCTCAAGTTTGGTTAAGTTGACCAATTTGACAAGTTTGTGCAAGTTTGGTTAAGTTAACCAATTTGACAAGTTTGTGTTAGTTAGCTCAATGTGCTTAGTTTGCTTGGTTAAGTTACCTGTTTGTGCAAGTTAGCCATTTTGAACAATTTGACAATTTTCTAGTTTGCAAGTTTACAAGTTTAACTAGTGTACATCCAAGAGGAAGATGGCATCTGAACAAGGGGAATCTTCCAAGGTGACAATGTCTACATCCATGATGGATGACTTCTTTTCCATGAAGAGGATGGGCGAGGAACTCCACCAGGATAAGTCCGAGAGGCTTCAAGAGCTCAAGGAAGCCAACCAACATCTCCAGTTGGAAAATCTTGAGTTAAGGAGTCACCTCGAAGACTTGGAAGATGAGAAGAGGAAATTACACTTGATGTTGTAGAGTGTTGCGGAAGAGCAGATGAGAGAAATTTCTACCGTAAAGAGTCCTCCTAGGATTGAATATCCTAACATTTGTACCTTTTGTCCACACTCAGAGGATTCCTCATATGTCCGCCTCACATAGCCTAACAGTTTGGAGGCTTCATCTACAATAGTTCAAAAGGATCCATTAGCAATCAAGAAGTCGATCAAGCAATAGAGAAGGTAATAAATGAAGTCATTTCAATTCCTTCCTTTAACCATGAGCATGCTTTTGTAACATTTGAAAAACATACCAAGGGTATCAGTATGAAGCTACTGACGAAGATGAGCTATAGTGGGAACGACCTTGGAATTCATGGCCAAGGAATATCTAGTCCTGTAAAGGCAATAGAACGACCTTGTTATACAGGACTGGGTTATGATAGTGAAGAAATTGGAGAACGTTCCAAAACCACGTTTGTGAGAGGTCAAGTTGAAGGTGAACCACACTATGGTAACTATAGTGACTACAAGCCATCTCCTGGAAAAGATTAACCAGATGGAGGAAATTATAAGGAAAACCACCTTTAGTAGTTCGACTCAGAACCTGACAAAGGCAAAGCTGGTTTTCCTAAGCAAAGCAGTGCTCAAGTTGGTCAAGGGAAATCCAAACGTGATGAATACTTTAAATCTATTGTTGATTTTGAAAGTAGTAATTCTTGTATACTAGTCTTATGGAATATGCGACCATGCACATTTTGTTATGCACCTAACCACTATGTAGCAAGGTGTATCAAGAAGAAGAGGCTTTGTAGAAATTTAGTCATGCAAGCTAAGGAGATAGTGAGGCATGCAACACACCTTCAACATTCCACCCCAAAAAAGGGAATGACAATGGAGGACAAAGCCTGAAATTATTGTACTTACTGCAGAATGAGTGGGCATTGGGTTGAGAAATGTTGGAAGCTACACCTAGAACTTTGACATTCACCGAGGTCTATGAAAGAACCAAGTCAATAGGAGGTTGCAAAGGTAAAGGAATAACCTATGGTTACCATCTCTGGGGTAGTCCATGAAGAACCTCAATAGAAATAGGAGCAGTTGGAAGAGAAAAGTTCTTTTGTTCAGCTCTGTAAGAGATGGGAAAACATGTCGACTATATAGTTGTGTCAACTTTGTTTTATGTAACCTTTTGGATTGTGGTAATATGCTAGTTGATGTAAAACTAGTATGGTTTTTGAGTGGAATACTCTAAATGAAATTGTTTTGCAAGTGTTTGTATGAAGTTATATTACTCTAAGATTGAGATTTTGTAAGGCTTTTGAAGCCATATCTCTTGTAATCTGAAGGAGAATACTTGAAGACTTCTTTATGTAGGTTAAAGATTGTTGCTTGTAGATTTCTTGAGCACTTGAGAACTTAAGAGTACTCAAGTGGTTGACATAATCCTTGAGGTGAGAGTGTGTCACTGAGCTTCGATTGAAGAAGAAGAGCATGGATAGACCATCTACACATCAAGACTAGGAGTTATGGATTATGGTCAAAGGTGGTCTGTATGTTCCAGCTTCAAGACTCAGTCAAATGATGATTGAAAAGGCCTACAAAGGGGTAGTGCTTTTTAATGGCCTTGAGGCTACGACAAGTATCAATAGAGTTCAATGGCGAAGCCTTGAATTAGCCATTTTGAAGTACAAAGGTGAAGGAATGTATCAAGTTAAGGCATGGTTCGCCATTGTTTGAGCAGTTCGTGAGCAAGGAGGAGCATCAGTGTTATGCCAAAATCTTCCTTGGTACTATTGAGGCCCTGTTGATCTACACAATGCAAATAGGGAAATTTTTCAAAGGAAAAATACACTTTTGAAGACCAAAAGTTCTTCAGTGGGGGAGGTTTGATCCAAGTGGATCTCAAGAACCTAAAATTTGACCTATTTTAAATTCCCTCTAAATCATCACCATGTCGAAGTGCCAAGAAAAATGGACTCAACGCAACTTGAATGGGTGAAAAAGGAGTTCATACATCCAAGTTATGGCTAGTCAAAGTTTAGTCAAACCAGGTATAGGGGCTAGTCAGGAGGCAAAAAATTTGACTAACTCAAAATTGGTCAAAAATGACGTCAAATCGAAGGGCTCAACGATACAAACCCAATGATGTTTGTTTCATCGAAAACAAAACATGTATGCAAAAGATATGGCTAGTCAAACTTTGTAGTTGACTAGGTGGTACAATTGATGATGTCATCATAACATCAAAATATTGACATAGTAGATCCATATCGCACGGACATGATGTGGACCAACCCTAGTGTGACATGTGGCATCTGTACAGTGAGCTGGCAGGGTGACGTGTCTCAGCTAACGTGGAGGTGACATGGCAACTAACAAGGCAAAACAGTTGATGAGACAAGTGATGTGTCTATTCATACACTGGTGTGTCTTCAATAGCGAATCAACAAGTGCCACATGGCCCTATCATAGGGTGCCACGTGGTACCCTCTTTTCCTCTTGTTTGTTCCTCTGGTTTATTCAGTTCATTTTATTTAATAAAAGGGTTAATGTGGGGGTCAAACCCACGACCCCCACGCATCAAGCCACCGCACTCACCATTACACCATGCAGTGTGCGCTTAACCCTATATTCTGCCATTTTTCTTTGTCATTCAAAACCTCTTTTTAAAAATAGAAGCAGTGGGGATTGAACCCCCGACCGCTGGGTTTTCAAAAGCTTTAGTAACTACCACGCCATTTGTGGAGTTTGGGAAATGTAAGGGTTGTGTTGTATATGAACACTTGTTAAGCCCGAAGTGTAAAAAAATAACCATATATGGTTAAAAACAACCCCAACTCCAACAAACAAGGGATAATGTCAAATGAGTATTAAGGAGTGCTATGATGACTAAGGCCCCATCAAGGTCAATGTAATGTTTTAAAAGGGGAATTATTATTATTATTGTAAAATAGGAGGATTGGTTAAAATCCTAACCTAAAGGGGGAATAGGCCAAATTTTGGTGGTATTAACCCACTAGGCCAATTTCAAGTATAAAAGGGAATGCTATGGAGGATTCAAGCATCAGATTCTCAAGAATCCAAGTGAGGATCCAATTGAGATAATTCAAATTGAGCATTGAATTCAACCTTTGATCCAACATCCAGTTCAAAGTCCAAGTGATAGGACTTTGCAGAGCATCTTGAGAGGAGAATTGTGATTTTGTAGCTATGTGCAAATACATCAGAAGGCTATGGTATTTTCACTTGAAGGAGTATTGTTTGAGATCCAGTTTGAAGAATTCTCTCTTGAAAGGGTGTAGAAGAATTGTACATTTGTGAATCCAGTGTCAAGTAACCAGAGTGTTTGATACTTGACTTTATTCTGGGATGATGAATTCCATTTTGTAAATGAGGAAAAGTACCTCTGTATCTAGTTTGCATTTAGTTAATGCTTTAAGAACTAGGACTGCATGTTGTTATTGTTGAAGAAGCACTTGTTCAATGTGGATTCAAGAAGTGCTTGTAGGGCTTGAAACTTCCTGTGTAGTGACAACTTTATTTATGTAGTCAGAAGACCAAATGTTGTAAGCATTTTGTAGGTTCAACATTAATGGAAAATTGATCACACTTATTGAGTGGATCTGGAGACGTAGCCTTGAGAGGTGAACTTCGTAATCAAATGTGTCTTGCTCTCTTGGTTTTACTTGGATGGTGATTATTTTTCTTTATTCCACATTTTGAACTAAGTTAATTTGGTTAAGTGAAAAGGCACTAATCAGTGAGCTCAGTAGATTGATGGATTGGGTTTACACATTAGATTCAAGCCATTAATTAAAGATCTTGGCACGGATTTCAGATTAAGTAAGTTAAGTAACTGATTTCAAATCTGATAAATGAAGAACTTAGTTGAGGAAGCACACTCAAAGTTTTTTAGATCAATATCACCTAATATTAGATTTTTGGGTTTAATTTTTGTTAAATAATAAATAACATGTTTCCAAATAAAAATTAAATGAAGTGAATTGACTTTGATTACGTGATGACTTTGTATTGCTTTATATGTACATGCGTTTGGATAGATGCTAGCTGTAGACATGCAAAATTTACATTCTGCATTTGATCAGGTTCATTCATCAACCGAACTGGATGTTGCATTATATCCATTCATCACTTTAAACCATTCATTAAATAATCTTATAAACATTATCATTCAACCTTCATCATCCATTTAATTAAATAAATCAGGACTTTATTTAAATCAAATCCAAATCATACATTTTCCATCATTTTATAATTCAAATAAATCAATTATCAAAAGTCTCAAATGTCAACTCACCTAATCAGCATTAAATCAGCATGATCATCATCTAATCCTAATCTAATACTAATCACATCCCACTTGCATTATCTAGATCTAGCCACTTGCACAATAAATCAATTTTATTGATTTATTAAACACTCATTTTTCCTCAACATGACAAGCTTCCAAACAAAGGGCATTATTACTCTTCTTCTTGTCCCCCTCTCTGAAATTTATTGCAAATTGAATTCAAAAATTCCCCCTGGCACTCTTCCAAATCTTGCATATACATCAACTAATCACATGATGACAAGTGTCCTCAACTCATTGGCTTGTTTTTGATCCCACATTGGTCCCTCTTCAACACTTGGCATTTTGAAAATCTTTAAATAGGTGCTTCATCTTTGAGCAAATCCTTCACAATTTCATGCAAGATTACTCTCTTCATTTGAGATTTGATCTTGTTTATCATCATTTCACCATCTCCATTTGCATTTTTATCATTTGAGCTTTGATCAAGGATTGGGAAAGGGTCACTAGCACATGTGACACCAATCCACTATAAGATGCTAGTTTGATTCATTAGAATGATGCCCTTCTATGTTTGCTTGTTTCTTTGGCATCATTCTTGTGATTAAATGAATCTTATAGGGGATCTTTTGGTTTGCTTTGGTTTACTAACATTACTAATGGTTTTTGTTTTTGATCCAATGCAGATTTAGGCAAGGCTAATCTATCGATAAGCCCCTGAGGCCCCTAGGATAGGTCTTTAGGTTAGTCTCTCGGTCGAAATCTCAGAAAATCCCAAAAACATTGGAAAACTAAAAATCAAAACATTTGAAAACCTCAAAAAATTACCAAAAACAGCCTCAAAACATTGCAAAATTCCAAAAACATCCAAATATTTGAAAAATCCATCCGCCTCATCTCGCTTGCACCCGCAATAAACACCATTCATAATAAACTGATCATCATCCTCAACCTTTGGTGAAGCAGTTAGAAACAAGTCTAGCAAGTTAAAAAGTAGAACTCAAAAGCATCAAGTCTTAAGTCTAGGACAGTGAGTAAACAAATTGGTCATCTCTTCATATCGGTAACACCATCATCTGAATTTGTCCCATATCAATCATCTCTCATAAACGAAATGACGTGCCGCCATCCACTAACATGTCCTAGGATGAATCCTTCCTACAATGGGCATTATCTTTTGGCAATAAGTTTTGCTTATCATCCTTAGAAAACACATCCTTTTCCATTAGCGGTATTGAAGAGCATTAGTCTGTTTATTTACTTGGTCTTTATCTTTTGACTTATCTTATTTGCACTCATTCCAAGGACGTCTCAATGATATCCCAAAACAGAGGATTTAGAGAAATAGGAATGGGGCAACGATCATTATCTTTTGTTTGCTGTGCTTGTTGGGCGTTCTTATGCAAAATAACTTGAATACTTGCTTTGTTAGATATGTATGGAGGGATGTTTGGATACCTTGTTGACTATTGCATTGATTGGTTATACCTTTCCGTGTTTTGGTCGAGATGTTTGAAATTTCTAAAGTGCATCCTAGCAGGGTTTCCGTATTTCAAGTGTGAACAAGAATACTCCTATCTATTTGTCAATTCAAAGTCCATCACACTAAGTACAATGCCATCCTGGTCCTTTATACCTTGATGCATCATGCTTAGGCGTGTTATCAAAAATAAAGTGACCCTTTGAAAATCCCAATCCTTGATGATAAACCAAATCAATCCAGCATCTATCATCATCATTTCTCATCATCATCATCATCATCATCGTAAATACATCTCCCTGAAAGTCTACCGACCAATCATGGACGTTGGATCTCACTGTATTCATCATCTCATTTCCACACTAACATCATGCATCGAAGTGCATGCATCCATCATGCATCTGCATCTGCATGCGCGGAAGCCATCAATATAACGCCTGCATATCATTCATATCATACATCATGGAAACATCGATCATTTCACATGCATTGCATAATCATCATCATAATATAGTCTGTTAGTCTCTCGCCTTTCATCCATTGCATAATCACGGCATATCATCATCAATCTTATCCATCTCATATCGCATAATCGACAAGTTGCTTTGAATAATATAGATTTGTTATTCTAAGCATCTTGAAATCATCTCATTTGCATCATCATCCATAACCATCCATTTTGAACCTCTTTATCGCGAGATCGACCCTCAAATTGAATCTTTTCGCTCGATCTCTCGAGGGGGCAATGTACCAGTGTACTGTTTCTTTGATTATGCATAGGCCTTTATCCTCATATGCATATTTGAATAAATTGATTTAATACAATAAATGTTGAAATTTGCATTTAATTACCTATCTTACAATTTGGTTGCTGTTCACATTTGAAAAGAAAAAAAAAATCTTTTTTCTTTTTTAAATTTTTAAATCCATGGTAAATCTTGTTGTCAACTTAAAGATATTGGATGCATAGGGTTTTTTGTTCTCTTATGAAGGTTGGGGTAAATCGAAAATGTATTGGCATTTAATTTGAGTCAAATTCATGCCTTGTCAATTCAATTTTATTTTATTTTACTCCTCTATTTAAAGGGGATTCCTCCAATAGTTGATAAATCGGATATATGTTTGTATCATTTTGTAAGACATGTGTAACTCTTACTTGTGATGTTTGCAGGAAAAAGGTAAAGGTTGATATCAAAGTCAAACATCGGAATCAAGCGAAAACGAAGGTGAACAAAGGTACAAACGAACAACGAAGGCAAGAAGGAAAAGCGAAAGCGAAAAATCAACAAGGAGGAGGCTAGCAAACGAAGACGAAAGGGGGATTCTTTTTTTTGAAAACACAATGTGTTTTTAAACACTTTAGTGTTTGATCAACACTACTTCACGAAATTGTTTTCCTTTTTGTTTTAGAACACTAGTTTTCATTTGGGGCTAAAACGAACAATTTTATTTTCATTGCAAAGGGCTTAAAACGAACCTTAGGACACACTTACTAGATTTCATTTTGGGTTAAAAATTGGACAAGCAATCTTCATATTTCATTTGGTGCTTAAAACGAATTCACAAATTGCTTTGAAGGGTATAAAACGAACAAGTGTTTGATTTGTGTGATTGTCTTTTGAGTACGTATCCTCTCCCCTTGCGCTTCGTGCGATCTAGGGTGCAAGAGAAACACTCAAAATACATTTTATTGCTTTGAAACACTTCAATTTGGGCTTAAAAATTGAACATCTTGTCTGCAGTGTGAGTAGGGAACATTTTAACATTCTCTTTCTTTATTGCCATCAAAGATGCGTTGAGTCTGAAGGTTGTGTCTTTGCTTGCTTTGTTGTTTGTTTTATCTTAGAGGGGAAAAGTACTCACCAGCGGCGACTCAACCCGGTAACACTCTAAAGCCAAAATTATTTCCAGCCCGGGATATAAATGAGGGTTTTGGTTAAGCATGCATAATCTGCGGTTAGCTCGGAGAGCAAGATGGACATCGAGGGGACTCTTGCTGTATGGGTCAATCTCCATGAACGAAAAGTCCGAACTAGAACCTTTGTTTTGTAGTGGCCTATTTATCCATTGAGCGAGTTTATCAAGGTGGTGCATTGGAACTTAGATTCCAAGAAGTTACTTGCCATGTCCGATCTTGGTTGAAATATAGTGGTTAGGATTTCATCATACCTCTATATTTTTCCTTGGTTGCATGTAAAATCATCTCTTCTATGAAGGGCATGAGGCAAGCCCACTAAGAAAAACATACCCATTAGCATAGGATGTTACATTGCTTGTTTGAAAACACAGTGTGTATTCGAAAACATTTTGCAAACAAACATTCAACATGGTTCTCAAAATTTCAAACCCTCTTTAAGACAAATATCATTGAATCAATCCATATGTTACTGCTTTCCCTGCGGATTCACGTTCGTAGAGGTTCCTAAGCATTGGATTATATCTCAATTTGTCTTCTTGAGTAAACAATAGGAAAACCCTTGCTTTAAGTTCATTGAATTTCCACATAAAATATCTTGTGGGGTTTAAAGAAATTAAGACATTGGTACATCTTAGTTTGAAACTTTAATCAAAGAGAGTGTTTTTGGTAAAATAAATCCATTAAGCAAAGACTAAGCAAAATGAACTTTCATGTGTGTTGAAGACTCCAAATCCCAAAAGCAAAAATCATTGATTGGAAATCCAAAATGTTCAAATCATTCCTTGGTTAACAAAGGTCTTTAGGAAGCATATGCATGCTCTTCAATACCTAGGTCTTGGAAAATACAAAGTGGTCTTTTTTAGGTTCATCTAGGGATCAAAACAAAATCGAACCTCTTTCATCCATCTTTCAAAACATCCAAACATCCATCTCACAAGTCATCTTTTGAAAAACCTTGAAATCATCCTTGAAATGCTAGGCTTTATGACAAAATCAAGCAATCATTCAAACTCATTGAGATCAAGTCCTTAAAAACATTTATCAAAACACCTTTGGCTAGGAATGTGTGAATGCATCCTTTTGCATATCTTTAGTCAAAGTCATCCAAATCATCTTGTCTAGCTTAGTGTATGTAGATGAATCCTTCTCCATATACTTAGTGAAACAATCATCTTGTTTGGGTAGGTGTGGGTAGATGCATCCTTCTCCTCACACATATCCAAATCATCATCCTTTGAACAAAACTATCCTTTAGATCATTATCAAACATCTTAGGGTTCCTTTTGTTCAAAATCCAAATCAAACTCCAAATCAAGATCAAGGACAAAGTCTCAAAATCCAAAAAATCAAACCAATCAAAAATCCAAAGTCCTAGCATTTCATTCAAGATTTATCAAAAGTCAAAACATCCATAGCATCCATCTTTAAACATCACCATCATATCATCATCACGTTTGATCCTAAAAGGCATCCTAAAAACTTTCACTTTGGGACATAAAATAGAGATTAAATCCAAGGAATCAAGAGATTCATCTCCCATATTTCCGAAGATTGATCGTTGTTTTATGGTTCAAACGAGATCTCAATACAAGAAGAGTATGGAAGCCCACAAAGAAACTCCCGCTTCAAGTGACCTTAACCAAACAAATGCAGAAATGAATCTTGCGGAATCAAGCAATCCATTGGTCCCCTCATCATCACAAAACCCACAAGAAGAAAATCAAGGGGAGGACCTCACCTTTGGAATGTCTCACGAAGAAATAGCTGAAATGCTCCAAAATCCGGATAACCATAGAATCATCAATGTCATGATGAGACTCAACCCTTCGTTGTACATGCTTGAACTAGCAAAACAAGGGGCCAAGTTGCCTTCGGATTTTGATGTGACCACTATAGTAGAGACATCTTTTCCACCAATCTCATCCACCATCCCCATTTCATCTACACCTCCATCCCAAAACGTCACGCAAAACATTCCGAAAATCATGACATCGATTGCTCCAACCCAACCAAATGTCAACAAGGGAAACACATTTCTCAATGAACTTCAATCACATCCCCTTGTGAATAACCAAAACTTGGACGTAAACACCACAATGGAACAAAACACCCTCCAAAATTCATTACACCAAAATGTTCCTCTCAATTTACATTATGACCTATCATCAACATCATTTCATGGAGCACCACAAACACCTCTTCTCATGAATTCACAAGAGGAGGGAGACATATTCGGAGCAGGGGGCATTTTCAACACCACAACACTCTAGCAGGGATTCACCCCCCTTACATTTCCACCTCTCCCACCATCACCATTGTCATCAACACCACTCCTTGGTTTAGGGCTTCCCCCTCTACCAAGTATCCATCAAACATACATCCCAACCATCAATCAAAACATCTTGCCAAATGCTCAAAAATTACTGTTGACATCACAATAACAAATGACAAACACGCAAGCAATGGCAACATCATCAAACACCCCCACAACATTGCAAAACATGGTCTCTCAAGGGCCAATCACATCAATGATGCCACTTACCACATTAACAACACCATCCACCAATCACACAATCAACACGACAACACCATCCACCTTTCACGCAATCAACATGACAACACCATCTACCAACCAAATGATCAACACAACATCATCATTCACCACCACCACAAATGCCATTCCAAATCCACCACCACCCCCACCACCACCAACATTCACCACATCAAATCAATTCGATGCAACATTGCAAGCTGCTTTCCAAAGAGGCTATCAACAAGTGCAAAAACAAAAAGCTGTGCAACGGTGGGCCCGTCTCAAAATACGCCAAGCTGCCAAAACTGCACAAGCCACATTACAAGCACAACAAGTCACGCAAGCTCAAGCTTTATTGCAACAACAACAACAAGCCACACAAGCATTGCAAGCACAAATGGTGGCACAAGCACAGAGTTTATTGCGGCAACAAGAACAAAGCAAGCCCAAGCACAAGCTCAAGCGCAAGCACAACAAGCACAAGCACAAGCACAACTTCTTGCACAAGTAGCGCAATGGCAAGCATACCAACAAGCATTAAAACAATATCAAGAACAACAAGAAGCAACAGAATTGGCAGCCCAACAACAAGTGTTGTGGGAACAAGAACAAGCAGAACAACAAGCGTTGTTAGAACAGCAACAAGCACAACAGCAAGAAAAACAACAAGCGTTGTTAGAATAGCAACAAGTACAACAACAAGCAAAAATCCTAAGCGCCAACAACAACAAAAGAGCAACAACAAGCATTGTTCATCCGAGGAAACTGAGTGAAATTTTCTTATTACAACATGCCAGATACCGTTGGACAGTCTTAGACCAACCCGTCAAATCAGGCCAGTTGCAGCACCTGACGTTCGTCCTCTCGCGGAATGATATGACGACACAATTTAAGTTGCTCTGCTTAATGAGTACTTTCGATCTTCAATCGGTGAACAACCAAAGCAAAGCAACTTGTGTCCCTATCCAGAGCGATAGAGAACCCTGAACGCTGAAAAACCATTCCTAAGGGATTTGAGATCCCTAAATTTGACAAATATCGAGGGACGGGAAACCCTGAAGATCACATCAGGGAATTCCAAGTTCATTGTATGGAGGTTGCATATGACGATACTTATCTGATGCGGCTATTCCCTAGGAGCTTAGCAGGCAATGCTATAGAATGGTTCTCTCGCTTACCTTCAGGCATTAGGACATTCGAAGAAATTAGAGATGCATTCATTAGAAACTACGCATGTAACATTACAATGGATGTTAGTCTCGAAGAACTCTACGCTCTGAAACAAGGAAAGAATGAATCTTTTGCTTCATTTCTTCAACAATGGTGATCCAAGGCCAATCAGAGCAAATGGAACATGCCAAAAGAACAACAAGTCTGCACAATCATAGCCAATCTTGAAAGTCGTCTATCATTCCATCTCAAAGTTCAGGGTATCACCACATACGATCAATTGATCTCCAAGGCGCTTAGCATCGAAAGAGCCCTTGTGACTCAACCCATCGAATCAACATCATATCACGAATCACAAAACAATCGCCCACCATCAAATTACAATGATAAACCTCGTACATGGGCGAGAAACAAGAACATCACTAATGATGGCGTCGTCGATGCCAAGGTGGTCATTAGTGGTCCACGCAAAAAATACACCCACACCGCAAATCCAAGCACAACGCCGAAACACTCATCACACAACATATCAACCCAACAATAATCCCACCATCAATGACGTCAATGACCAAAGAGTACCACCTCAACGCAAAACATACCCCAAACGAAAATACACTACTTTGGGGGAACCACTGGAGGACATCATGAAAAAGCTAATCGACGAAAAACTCATCCAAGCTCCCATGTTTGAGAATTATCAAGAACCTGATGTCAAACCTCCTTGGTACAATGAGAATCAACTATGTGAATTCCACAAAATCAAAGGCCACACCACAAAAAATTGTATGAGACTCAAAAACATCATACAAGATCTCATCGACAAAAGAATCATAAATGTGGAAGCACCTACTGGGAATCAGGATCTTAAAATCTACACGAATCCGATGCCGAATCATGGCAACAAAGGGAATAACAAGGATAAAGGAAAAGGCAGTGTAAATCATGTATACGAAACCGTTGTTTCCAACCTCAATGAAAATTGCATGGTAATCACCATCAAGGGCGCCCATGCCGAAGACTGTGGAGTCACCACAAGAGGCGGAAAAGTCACCATCGCAGTATCATCCCAACCCAATAGAGTTCCTTCATCAAGAGCCGTTTCGTATAGCTACAATAATAGGTAGACCAATACAATAACTCAAAAGAGCGCCAGCACATCTCCATCGTAAGATTACCATCTCATCGGCCCGCCAAAAGATCCTCACGAAGAAGCATTAGCCTCATCTACGCGTCCCTTGGACACCGATCAGAGACAATTCCAAGCTATGGTCAGAAACATCATAACACCTAATCTCCTTACATTTTCTGACCAAGACTTTCCTGCCCAACCATCTCACAATCGTGCACTTCATTTGGAGGTCATTGTGAACAAAAGCAAAATCAAAAGGGTCCTGGTGGATGGAGGTGCAGGTTTGAACATTTGTTCTTTTAGCCTCATCAAGCAGTTAAAGATATCAAAAGCTTCCATTGACAAAGGAAAGGGCATAAAAATCAGAGCATATGATGACCAAGAAAGAGTGTCACAGGGCACAATTAAGCTCCCTATCCAAGTAGGGCCAACACTCATGGAAACCACCTGTCAGGTCCTGGACCTCGACTTACCATACAACATTCTCTTGGGATGCCCATGGATCCATGCAATGAAAGCCGTAGCATCAACCTTCCACCAATGTGTAAAATTTACACATAATGGACAAGAGGTTACCATCCATGGAGATCCTGAGCCATTTTCATACTGCAAGAACCTTGAAGCCAAATATTACAAAATCCCCCAAGTGCCGAAAAATGATGAAGGCCCATCCACATCATACATCAATCCCGCCACTCTCACGTCCACTTCTGCGACAGAGACACCCGCCATTCCCACCATATCCGATATCAAGCTTATCATCCAGGAGGACGGTTAGAAGTTATAGTTCTATCAATGTTTTGATAGGAGAGTTACCACAACTTCCTAGGATCAATTTCCAGGGACTTCCACAAGAAAATCAAGCTCCCAAGATCTCAAACCGATCCTCAAAATTAATATCCCTCAATTCACAAGGTGGGAGACCTTGGCCATGAGGTAATTGAAGCAGATCCATCAAACATGTTATATCGAGATGAAAGACTGACACCTGAATTACCAATGGATGAAACAAGCAGAGGCCTACACATGATGCTTGCAATGGGCTATGACTGAAA